>PVKS010008255.1:0-69090 GCA_004027875.1 Aplodontia rufa
CTCTGTCTCTCTCCCTCCTTGCTCTCTCTCTCTCTCTCTCCTTCTCCTCCTTCTTCGTAGGCATGATCTGAGCCACTCTCCTCCACCACACCTCTCCACCATGATGTCCTGCCTCACCTTGAGTGCCAAGGAATGGCGCCTGCTGTCTATGGACTTAAAAGTTGTTCTTGTCAGGTCTTTTGGTCATAGCAGCCAAAAAGAACGGACTAAAACACACCCACATTGGGAAATGAAGCCATCTGCTTATTTAGCCCACCAAGTCCATCCGAATTTGGCCATGCCCTCATAGATACACCCGGAAATAATGCTGACCAGCCATCTGGCGATCCCATGGCCCAGTCAAGTGGACACACAAAATGAGCCACCACGAAAGCGGGCAAGACAAGCAGGAAGTGCCACTTCAGTTCAGACACATGATCAACAACTGAAACAGATAACACCATTGCCAGATACGGCGTTGATAAGATAACCTGCAAATTCAAGGTGACACCAAGGTCGCCGATGAGTGAGGGAAAGGGCCCTTGAAATCCACCAACTCTGTCATTCAGAGCAGAATCAACGTGCAGCTCTGCACAAGTTGAGCTCTGTGCAGACACCAGGTCCTCAGACAGCCTCAGCGGGCTTCGGTCCTGAGCCTGGAATAGGGGCCAGGCTTTTCCGGAGCACAGTACAGACGGTGATCCACGCTACTGACCTTTGTGCTCCTGCTTGTCCCAGAACATTCTCACTCGCTGGCGAATGTGCTTGTCCTCGCGCAGTTTCTTCTGCCACTGACGCAGTTCTTGAATCTCAGGATCACAGCGAACCTGGAAAAGACCCACAAAGCTTTGGTCTCTTTTCTGCACACATCCGTGCGTGATCAGTTTAACCCTGCGTGGAGAAGCCTTTATAAATCATTTGGAGTTTTTTAATACACATATTTGATTTTTTCCACCCAGCACTGGGGATTGAGCCCAGAGTGCTCTACCACTGAGCCATCTCCAGCCCATCTTATGTTTTGTTTTGAGACAGGGTCTTGCTAAGTTGTCCAGGCTGGCCTCAGACTTGCAATCCTCCTGCCTCAGCCTCCTAGGCTAGGATTACAGGCGTGCGCCACAGCGCCCAGCTGATTGGATGTTTTTTCTCCACCTCCACGCCCAAAGTTCATATGTTTGAGCAAAAATGAGGTTTTGTGAAGACTTGTTATACTAATGCTTGCCATTCGTTTCAGTGTATAATCAATATAAAATTATTTACGAAATATTTCACTTTGTTTTTCATGCTAAATCTTTGCCGCATGGCACACTTTTGCACATACCTTGAATCTGTTTGACTAGCTACATTTCAAGGGCTGGTGGCTACTGTGTTGGACTGCACAATCTAGAGTAATTGCTGTAAACAATTAACCACAGCTCCACTTCAGACCAAGTGACCAGGCCTAAGAATAAGGAGATGATTAACAGCAACTGTAATAATGACTATGGTTGCTTTATGTTATATCTCTTATATCCTAGGTATTAGATATATTTCCCAAATTTTAGTTAGGCATGGTAGCAAATGTCTATAATTCTAGTGACTTGGGAGGCTGTGGCAGGAGGATCCAAGTTTAAGGCCAGCCTCAGCAACTTAGCTAGACTCTGTCTTAAAAAATAAAAAGGTATAGAAACGTAGCTCAGTAACATATAGTACCCCCTATTACCAGGGGAGAAAGTATTTTACAAATTTTAATCATCAAATAACCCAATAGGGCAAGAATGACGATTCCCATTTCACAGATGAGAGAACTGAGGTTAAGCAGCTTGCTCTTAGAGAACGGAGTTGAGATCCACCTTTGGCAAACAGGACGTTGAGAAGCATGAATCTAGCAGGACACAAAGTGTGGTAAGAAAAAGAAATCCGTGACAGTGAACCCAAGGGGACAGAGGCAGCACCTGACGGTCTGGAGTGGTCAAGGGAGATGACCCCTGGGCTGAGTTTTGAAGGATCAGCTGGAGTTAGCCAAGGAGAGAAAGGGTGGAGTGGAATGGTGACCCAGGGACAGATGACAGACCACGCAGAGGTGTGCAGATGTGGAGCAGCAGAGGGCACAGAAGGGCCACTGCCACTCATGCTCTTCCCTGTCCCAATCATCCTTCCACCTCTCCACTTGAAGGAGGACTTCTCCTCACACAGTGGCCTCCAAGACAGGGAGCCGGTGGCTCTACACAAGTGGGTGGGTGTTGCCTTTTTTTTTAAACACAAGTTAAAGCAGCAGCAGAATGCCAGGGGACATCCTGAGAAAGGAAAGAACAACTTCCCAAGGAAGGCACCATGGCAACCAGCACCCACTCCGCCCTGTGGGTTGACTATTAAAGAGCCACTTTGGGGGTCCCTTAATCAGCTCCACTCACTTAAAATGAGGCAGTTGCTCTATGTTCAGGGGAACAGTTACCTGGGGAAGTCACACACCACTAGATCAGTGTGGCCCTCTCCTGGCTTTTCAGGGTTCCCAGGTGCCCATGGGGATGGTCTGATGGCTCCTCCCGCTTGAGCTCTTGACTCTGACCTGCTGACCTCACAGTCAGGAACTAGTGCCTCAGCGGCTGGGAGGGAGCAGGATGAACGGAGGCAGAAATGGAAACCTCACATGGCTGTAGGGCTCAGCATTTACAGGAAGTGAGTATGGGAATCCAGGAGAGGTGACACTGGAGAGCGCGGCTTGTTTAATGGGGCAACTGCTCCCCAGCTCTACTGACCTCCGCTCTTTCAGGCCACCATTGGGTCAGTGACCCCTCCAGGTCACTGGGCTTCCTACTGTGTGGGCACTGCAGTTCTTTAAGGAGCCTAGGCTCCCAGGGTTCACCTTTTTTATGTCACCCCTACATACACCTCCCCAGGACACACAGTCCCCCAAAGGGCTGGATTGAATGAGGTTTCACCACCAGCTCCCTGGCAGCCCCTGAACTACCATTCTCTCTTGTCTCTGTCCTATCAGTAAAGGGTCCACCTCTTCCTCTTCTCTTAGTAATTTTACTTTGGGGAGATTTCTTGTGCCTGCCTCCAAGAGCAACATGTAACCCCATGGCCATCCTTTTAAAAAGGGTGATAAAGTACACACACCATAAAGTGATCATTGTAACCTTTTAAAGCATACAGCAATTTTTTAGTTTTTAAGAGAGAGGGACACTGAGAGAGAGGAAGAGAGAGAATCAGTTTTATTTAGTTTTTCATGTGGCTTTCATTGGTCCAACACTTGGTTGTGTACATGATGCTGGGTTTCGAACCCACATCCTCATGTATGCCAGGCAAGTGCTGTAACCACTGATCCACTGCTCCAGCCCCTCAAGTGTACAGTTCCACAGCATTGAGGACATCTGCAGGGTTGTACAACAATCACCATTCATGTTATGGTTTGGATATGAGGTGTCCCCAGGATCTCCTGTGTCAATGCAAGAATGTCCAGAGGTAAAATGGATAGATTATGAAAACTGTAATCTAGTGTTTTAGTTAGCTTTTGTGTCACTGTGATTAAAATACCTGTTAGGAACAATTTCAAGGAGGAAAAGTTTATTCGGGGCTGGTGGTTTCAGAAGTCTCAGTTCATAGATGGCCCCTCCATTGCTCTGGGCCCAAGTGACACAGAGCATGGTGGAGGGGCATGGCAGAGGAAAGCAGCTCTCCTCATGGTGGAAACACAGAGAGAGGGAGAGGAAGGAGCTGCAGAAAGAACAACCCTTCTGGGACACCCTACTGACCCACCTTCTCCAGTCACACCCCACCTGCCTACGGTTACCAGGATGGACTGATTAGGTCCCAGGTCTCACACTTCAATCATTTCACCTGTGAATACTCCCAAGGAAATAAAGGAGCTGTGGGGGACAACTTACATCCGAACTCTAACGCCTAATCAGTGTATTAATCCATGTGATGGCTTCATGATTTTGAAAGGACTACTATATGGGGTGGTAGCTTTAGGCAGGTGGGGTGTGGCTGGAGGAGGTGGTCACTGGTGGCACCCTTGGGGATTATCTATCTTGTCCCCCGGCTCCTCCCTTTCACACTCTGCTTCCTGACACCAACGTGATGTAAGCAGCTGTCTTCCACCGCCAACCTTCCGCCATGATGCTCTGCCTCACTTCAGGCCTAAAGGGATGGAGCCAGCGGCCAAGAGCTGAGCCTCTGAAACCACGAGCTCCTCCTCTAAGTTGCTCTTGTTGGGTATTTTGGTCACAGACAAAAAACTGACCCACTCATCTAGTTTCAGAACATTTTCATCACCCAGAAGCAAACTCCATACCTGTTAGCACGCAGTGCCCATGCTCCCTGCCCCCCAGCCTGCCATGCATCTGCCTTTCTCTCCACAGTCTTTAAACTATCATCTCCCCACCGCGTGTGGCTTTTTGTGCCTAGACTCTTTCACATATTCAGTGTTTTAAAGTCTATTTGCATAGCATTGTAACAGGGGTCCACTTTACACTTTGAATACAGCCCTTGCTGCTCTGCCACGGTGACTTCTTTTTAAATATGTTTCTTCCTCTTTCTCTCCCTCCTGATCTCTCCTGCTCCCTAATCCTGGGAAACAGGTTTACTCTTCTTCCTCATCCTAGGTAGAGTTACCTGTCCTTGAGCACACACCCACGACAGAACACAGGGATTCAGAAGATCTCAGAACAGACTCAGTCCCAAATTAACCAGGGAATTGCAGCTCCAACAGAGGACATGTGGAATGCAGCCCTTGAATCACCCCCTTTCCCCCTGACAGGCAGAGTCACAGCCTCTGGGATGGGAGTCCCCTGTGTTTCTCCTTTGCTAGCAAAGCAATAAAACTTCTTTCCCCCTTTTCTCAAAACTGGGTCCTCGTTGTTGGACTGGCATCAGGGACAAGGACTGGGCTCCTCCACTGTGCAGTTGTTCCACATGATCTTTGTCCCTTCGTCTCATCGAGGACTTTTGTCACCTCTTGGCTATTGTGAATGGAGCTCCTAGGAGCCTTTGTGTGCAAGCCTTTGTTTAAACACCTACTCTCCTACAGTCCTTTGCCTCTCAATCACCTACACACTACAAACAAAAACACCCACTTCCCCATCACGGGAAACCACCAGTGCTCACAGGGTCCGCTGACCAGCGTGGTGCTATCTCCTCTGCTTGGCCATAGATGCTTCCGTCTGTCCTTGGCTTCGTTCATTTTGCTCCAAGGGCTGCTGCTTGCCCATGGAGAACACAGCAGCCCAGTTATCAATGCCAGGAAAGCCTGGATCTCCAGAGAAGCCTTCGGTGAGCCCTGGGGAAAGCATGAGCCATTGAACTGGCCTAATCCTGGCCATTATTATCAAGATTAGGGAAATAATTTAAATGGCAGTTGTTGTACCAATCAGCAAATACCACGGAGGGCAGTGTGATGCGATGCCACTACAAACAATGGCTTTCCAGTGGCTTTCTCTACTTACCTTTTGTTTTTAGTGGTACAGGGATTGAACCTGCCACGGGCACTCTACACTGAGCTTCATCCCAGCCCTTTTTATTTTTTGTTTTGAAACAAGGTCTTGCTAAATTGCTTAGGGCCTCAGTTGCTGAGGCTGGCCTTGAACTTGCAATCCTCCTGCCTCAGCCACTGAGGAGCTGGCATTACAGGTGTGCGCTACATGCCCAGTTAGCTACCTTTTAAAATTACTGAGTGGTGTTCACTTGTTCTTTCAAGATATGCACATGGGGGCTGGAGCAGTGGCTCAGCGGTACAGAACTTGCCCGGCATGCACAAGCATACAAGTTCAAACCCCAGCACCACATACACAATGAAGTGTTGGAGCAACGAAGGCCATGTGAAAAACTAAACAAAGCTGATTCTCTCGGGGCTGGAGCAGTGGCTCGGCGGTTATGGCCCTTGCCCAGCATGCACAAGTACAGGGGTTCAAACCCCAGCACCCACGTACACAACTAAGTGTCAGAGCAATGAAAGTCATGTGAAAAACTCAATAAACATTGATTCTCTCTCTCTCACACACTGCTCTTCTCTCTTAAAAAAAAAAAAGTTGATTCTCTCCCTTCTCCCTCTCCCTGTTCCTCTCTTAAAAAAAAAAAAGATATGATCATGGAATGTGATATGCATTATTATGCACTTGACTTGGGGGTAACTCATGCAGATGTTAATTTTTTAAAAAATGCCCACGAAACCATCAAATCCCTCTAATTACTATGACTCTAATGAAAAGCAACATAGGTCCCACAGTGGTTTAGAAAGTCAACTCCAAATTAGACACTCTGAGGGAATCAAGGCTCAGAGAGTTCAAGTAACTTGCTCAAGGTTCCTCAGTTTGTAATCTGCAGAACTGAGATTAGACATGTAAAGTGCTAAAAAAAGTGAGCAATACATAGCAAGATATCAAATGTGTTAGTAATTTCTTAAATCAGTAAAAGAATGCAAATTAAGCTGGATACAGCTCTAAGGTTGAATCCTACAGCTGCTGTTATTCATGAAGGCAAGTGACTATGGAGCTAATGATTTATAAAACCGAGAGCAAGGTCTCCTTTCAAGGGTTGCAAAGCATTGAATACGTAAATGATGTTATGATTTTATAGCATTAGGCATTAGCCAGACGGTGGAAAGTTACTGCAGCCCTATAGGACAGTTGCGGGCTGGGAAGAAGAGAGGTGGTTGGAAGGACTCCGAAATTACCCCGCACAGATCTCTACTTCTGAATTCCTCACAGTGCGGTTGTTTCCCCTGTTTCTTGGCAAAATCGACAAAAACACAGCAACAGCTACTCTCTCTGCATGATTCCCTGGAGCTTTTTCTAATTGCTCTAGAGGAAACACTTAATATATTACCGTTGGAAACACTTAATATATTACTGTTGCTGGAAAGACACTGGAAAAGTCACCAACGGACAGCTCCTTCAGTGATGCTCGCAGGCGAAGCCCCCACCTGGCACGAGATGCCTCACGGAAAGTTCCTACCACCCCTTTGCCATGACCTGGCATGCTAATCATTATACCGATGGGGCTTCTCTCTTTTTTTATTGGCACACGATAGCTGTATATAATGATGGAATTTGTTGTCACACATTCATAGATGCACACAATACAGTAATATAATTTGATCAAAATCCCCAGCCCCAGTACCTCCCACCTCTCTCCTCCCATGGCCTGGTCCCTTGCCTCTCTTTCTGGGTCATACATTTTTCTTAATATGCACAAGTATAGTGACATAATTCTTCTACATATGAAGAGCAGTGTTTATGTACGTGGCTCTGGTGTATGCAAGGAAATACTTACAAATGCTTGGAGTGTACCTTGATTTAACTCAGTTCTGACATTTTCCCTTCTCCTCCCTATCTCCCCTTGTTCTTTTTAGATAAATTTGACAATAGGACTCAATGTTTACATTTCTGTAAAAGCATGCAGTATGGCTTATTCTAATTCAGTCCCCAGTACCCACCCACCAGTCTCCTTTCTCTTCCCTCTACTGGTCTTTCTGTTGTTTACTAAATGGCTTTTTTTACCTTTTTTTTTAGTGAGTTGTTGAATTATATATTGATGAGATTCACGATGTTACGTTCATAATTGGACCTGAGCAAGTTGAGTCTGATTCCTTTCATTAACTTTCCCTATTTCATTCCTCCTCCCTCTAGTTAGTTTCCCTTTGTCTACTTCTCTGTTCTTTTCCTTATTTTGAGATAGCTTCCACATGTCAGAGAGAACATTTGACCTTTGGTTTTCTAGACTGGCTTATGTCACTTAGCGTGATACCCTCCAGTTCCATCCATTTGCCAGCAAATATAATGTCATGCATCCTTGCAGCTGAGTAACACTCACTGTGCGCATATGCCACCATTTCTTCGTCCATTCATCAGTTGATGGGCACCTTGGTTGGTTCCATAGCTTAGCTACTGTGAACTGAGCTGCTATGAACATTGACGTGACTGCATCCCTGTAGTGTGCTCCTTTTAGGTCCTTTGGATATATTCCAAGGAGTGTGATAGCTGGGTCAAATGGTGGATCCATTCCCAGTTTTTTGAGGACTCTCCAGGCTTCTTTCCAGAGTGACTGTACCAGTTTGCAGTCCCATCAACAATGTATAAGTGTACCCTTTTACCCACATCCACACAAATTTTTGTTGTTCATATTCTTTTTTTTTTAAAGACAGAGGGACAGTAATAGAGAGAGAGAGAGAGAGAATTAATTTTATTTAGTTTATCATGTGGCCTTTGTTGCTCCAACACTTCATTGTGAACATGGTGCTGGGGTTCGAACCCGTGTATTTGCGTATGCTTGGTAAGCACTGTAACCGCTGAGCCACCACTCCAGTCCCTGTTGTTCATATTTTTAACTATTGCCGTTCTAAGTGGAGTGAGGTGAAATCTCAGCATAGTTGTAATTTGCATTTCTCTAATTGCTAAAAATATTGAGCATTTTTTCATGTATTTGTTGACCATTTGTATTTCTTCTTTAGAGAAGTGTCTGTTTAGTTCTTTTGCCCATTTATTGATTGTGGTATTTATTTTTCGGATGTTAAGTTTTTTAAGTTCTTTGTATATCACGGATATTAATGTCCTGTCGAGGTGCAGGGGGCAACGATTTTTCCCCATTCTGTAGGTCTTCACACCCTTTTCATTTGCTGTGAGGAAGATTTTTCAATTTGATGCCATCCCAGTTATTGATCTTTCCTTCTACTTCTTGTACTTTGGGGGTCTTATTTAGGAAGTCAATTCCTGAGCCAATGTTGGAGTGTTGGGCCTACCTTTTCTTCTAATAGGTGCAGGGCTTCTGGTCTAATTCCAAGGTCTTTGATCCACTTCAAGTTTTTGTGCGGGTGAGAGATAGAGATTGGGATTCATTTTATTACATATGGATTTCCAGTTTCCACAGCACCATTTTTTAGACTGTCTTTGCTCCAACTTAAGGTTTCAGTTCCTTTGTCGAGTATGAGCTAACTGTATTTATGTCTGTCTCAGTGTCTTCCATTCTATCCATTGATCTTCATGTCTATTTTGGTTCCAGCACTATGCTGTTTTTGTTACTACAGCTCTGTAGTATAATTTGAAGTCTGGAATTGAGATTCCTCCAGCTTCATTCTCCTGCTAAGGATTGCTTTGGCTCTTCTGGGTCTCTTATTTTTCCTAACGAATTTCATGACTGCTTTTTCTAATTCTATGAAGAAGGTCATTGGAATTTTGATGGGTATTGCATTGAATCTGTACAGTGCTTTAGGTAATATGGCCATTTTAATTATATTAATTATCCCTATCCAAGAACATGGTAGGTCTTTCCATCTTCTAAGGTGTCCTTCAATTTCTTTCTTTAGTGTTCTATAGTTTTCATTGTAGAGGTCCCTCACCTCTTTTAGATTGATTTCAAAGTATTTTTTTAAGCTATTGTGAATAGAGTAGTTTTCCTAATTTCTCTGTCAATATGTTCATCATTGGAATAAAGAAAAGCAATTTATTTTTGAATGTTGATTCTGTATCTTGCTATCTTGCTGAACTCATTTATGAGCTCTAGAAGTCTTCTGATGAGTTTTTTGGATCTTCTAAATATATAATCATGTCATATACTGATGGATTTTAAACCTGAGAAAAACTGATTCCAACATACAGGATATACATATTTACAAACTCTCTTTTGATTACCCAATAAAATATTTGGAGCTCAAAAGACAAGAAATCAATTTTCTCTTTGTAAGGAAGTTTCATGATTCTCTGATTTTTGACAAAACAAAGTTTTTTTTTCACTGTGGCAGTTATTAGTGTTTTTTTGTTTTAAAAACCTTGCACATCTTCTGATTGCTTATATTTTACTTCAAAGTCTATTTTATCTGATATTAATAACGCTAGATCATCTTTCTTTACTATTTGTGCTATGCATCTTTTCCCATCTCTTTACCATTGTGGATCATTAAGTATTGCCTACATCTCTAACATAGAGGCAGATTTTTAAAAATATACTTTATGATGAAAACCAGAGATGAAATCAGAAACAGCGGCACACATCTGTAATCCCAGGATTTGGGAAGCTGAAACAAGAGATTCCCAAATTTGAGGCCAGCCTAAGCAATTTACTGAGGCCCTCAACAATTTAGTGAGACCCTATTCTCAATATAAATAAATAGGTAAGACTGAGGGGGATGTAGCTCAGTGTTAAAGTGCCCCTGAGTTCAACACCAAGTTCCAAGAAAAGAGAGAGAGAGGGGCTTATTCTATTTATACTTACTATGGTTAGTGATGTATTTATATCTCTCACTCTATTTTCATTTATATTTATCATACTTTTATGTTTCTTTCTAGTGCATTGTATTTTCTGTATTATACTGATTTACATTCTATTTTCTGCAGTATGTTGCTATAATGTAATAAACAAGGTAAAACACTTTATTTGGTCGAGCCTTCTCCTGAACAATACAAAGACCTTAGAATGCTTTAACTGGAAACTTCCCACTCTCGATTTTCATACTGCTGTTGTCTAGTATTTTAGTTTTCTCTTATTCATCTCCCATTGGTAAATACCTATTTAGATCTATTGACTTCCCCACATACCACAATTTCTTCATCCTACTCCTTCCCTATGGGCTCAATTTCCTTCTAATTCAAGAATATCATTTAGGAGGGTCTTTCAGTGAGAGACATGTCTGAGAATGTCTTAACTTATAGCTCTTGTCCTTGAGTAACAATTTTGTGGGTATATAATTCTAGGTTGAGTGTTCTGTTCCCTCTGGATTAGAAGAGTTTACATTTTGCTGTCTGCTGGGATACAGCTGCTGATGAGAAGTCTGTGATCAGGCTCTTGCTTTCCTTTGTAGGTAATCTTGCCTGCAAGACAGTCAGGTGTGTGGGGAGGGGGTTGGGTTTTTTTGTTTGTTTGTTTGTTTGTTTTTGCTTTTGGCATTCCATAGATTGACATGAAGCATTTTGGCATGGCTTTGTCTTTATTTAGCTAATTCAAGATTCCTGTTTCTCCACCTTGGAGTATTCTCTCACTCAGTATTTCTGGGGATATGGCTTCTCTAGCATTCATCCCATGTCTCCCTATGGGATTCTTATGAACTCATGTTGGACCTTTTCACTATCCTCGTCTGCCAACTCTTTTCCCACATTTCCCATCTGTGTCCTTCTGCTTCATTCTCTCTCCCAGCTCCGTCTTCCAGTTTACTAATTGCTCCTCCAACTGTGTCTATCAATTAACTCAGACCCAAAATATGGCCCATGGCTAAGCAACAACTGCTTGGGAACTTGTTGGGAATAAAACCAAGTGAGTACCACCAAACCTCACCTAAACTGACATTTAAATGAGAGTGGGCCCAGGAATCTGTGTTTTAACACTCTCCGTGTGGTTCTGATACTCACACATGAGTTTGCAAGCTCTGCTTTAGAAAGCTCACTTGATTATTTTCATTTCTGGAGGTTGTGCTTAGTTCTTTTTCAGATCTGAATCCAGCCCTGCCCCCTGCCTTCTTCCTTACTGCTTTGTTCTTTCAGCAAAGTTTATATTTTTTTCCTAGTAAATCTCTATAATCATCTTAAATATACTTATTTCATGGGCTCAAATTGCTACTCTTAAGGGTGAACTTTCTAGTTGGTTGTATTTGCTTACTCTCTCTTCCTTGATTTTTTTAAAATTATGAGCTCATAACTTCTGAAGGTCTTAGTTCCAACTCCAAGTTTGCATAGGTCCAAGGTATTGTCTCTTATCTGGGGGCTAGTAAATGTTTTTGCAGAGGTTCAAACAGTAAATATATTTGGCTTTGTGGGGCTATACAGTTGCTATCATATCAACTCATTGTGCTGTTATAACACAAAAGCAGCCATAGACAATATACTAAAACATGGGCAAGGCTGTGTTCCAATAAAGCTTTATTCATAAAAATAGGCAGTGGGCTGGATTTAGTCCAATGGCTATAAGGCCTTACCCCTGAGTGGGCATTAGAACTCTAGCCCCCCGCTTTCCTTACTGCCTCTCCCTTTCTATATATGCACTATGTAAGCAGCATTAATTTAAGACTATTTCCTAAACTTAACTGATGATATTGAGGACACATAAGGCACTTGGTAAGAACAGAATCCCAGGCCCTTGCCTACAGGTTCTGATTCAGCACCTGTCAGGTGGATCCAAGGCTTGAGAACATTCATTAAGAACCCCAGGTGATTCCAAAGATCTGAAAGGTTTGGGAAACCCTGCTCTCTTGGAAGAGAATGCCAAGAATGAACCTAACGTTACAAGACATCCTACTAACATCTGTGCAGCTTAGTTTCAGTTCTTACATGAATGCTGTGTTGATGATGGCCAAGCCTTAGCATCTGAGCCAAGAAGGAGCGCTCGGGCTATTAGTGTACAGTCAGGAAAGCCTGACTGTGACTCATAACCAGCAGCTGCTTTCTGGTGGGGTCAGCTTGGCAATGCTGGATCCAAAAAGACCTTCTCCCAGGAAGCCACACCTATTTTGTTCTAAAGTCCCTTTAATAATAAGACCATAACATAGTGTGTACTCAGGAGAAATGGAATTCCCCCCAACAGCTCAGTGATGATAGTTCAGATAAAGTTCATCCAACTTTTCCTGGTACTTGTTTGCCAAAATAATCAGAGCATGAATAAGCTGCAAAAACATTTAAACTATTTGATGAAGTTTTCAGTGATTTACAGGGTTAAATTAAGACCCTAACAAGTCTGCTAAGCCTAAGACCTTATTTTTACACAATGCTTTGATTGCGTCCTTAGCATACTCAGAGCTGACATGTATTATTTTCACTACAAAACAGTGCCAGCATCATTTTAGCAGTTTTATACATATTAACTCTTGAGGAAGCATTTGTCTTGTTTGCCTTCCCCTCCCCCAGTGCTGGGGATCAAACCCAGGGCCTTTTGCACGCTAGGCAACGCACTCTATCACTGACCTAAATCTCCAATCTTTATCTACTAACTTTTTTTTTAAACAACTAGGACTTGAATGCAGGGGTACTCTACATCCCCAGTCCTTTCTGAGACAAGAGTCTGGTGTGTGCTACTGTGCCTAACTCTTACTTATTAACTTTTATTTTTTCTTTTTCTTTTGGGTACCAAGAAGTGCTCCCAGGAGCACTAAACCACTGAGCCACATCCCAGATATCCTCCCTGTTTTTTAAATTTTGAAACAGGGTCTCACTAAGCTGCTTACGGCCTTGCTAAATTGCTGAGGCTGACTTTGAACTTGCAATCCTCCTGCCTCAGCCTCCCAAGTCACTGGGTTTACCACACCTGGCATATACTAACTCTTAATCCTCAAATTTGTGGTGCAGGCATTACTGCCAACCCCATTTTCAAGGAGGAAATTGAGCCACAGAGAGGTGAAATAACTTTCCTATAGTTATAGCCCAGTACCAGGGATTGAGCCCAGGGGTGCTCTTACCACTGAGCTACATTCCCCATCCTTTTTAGTTTTTATTTTTGAGACAGGGTCTCTCTAAGTTGCTCAGGCTGTCCCTGAACTTGAGATCCTCCTGCCTCAACCTTCTAGGTAGCTAGGATTATAGGTATGCACCACTGCACCCAGCTCAAGTGGTCTAATTTTTAAAAATGTGATTCTCAACTGTGTCTGCACATTACAATCACATGGGGAGCTTTAAAAAGCTGCTTAGTCCAGTAGGGTGGTGCATGCCTGTAATTCCAGCTGCTCAGGAGGCTGAGGCAGGATGGTTGCAAGCACAAGCCTAGTCTTACAAAAAAAGACTGGGGATGTAGCTCAGAGGTAGAGCACTCCTGGATTCAATCCCCAGTACTAGAAAAACAGGAAACCTACTGACACCCCTGTTCTACCATCACAACTTCTGATGTAACTGATGGCTTCGGGGTTGTTATAGTTGCCCAGGTACTTGTAAGGTACAGTGAAGGTTGAGAGCCCTGTTCTAGCCTAGTGTGGACACTCGAGTGACAGGGCAGGGGCATCACAAAGTGTGGTCCCCAGGCTGGCAGCATCAGCATCAGCTGAGAATGTTTGGAATGCAAGTCCACAGGCCTTACCCAGATCCACTGACAAAGACACTCCGAGGATGTGGCCCTGCAATCTGTGTCAACAGGCCCTCCAGATAACTCCAATGCAGGCTGAAGATGGAGGGCCACTGTGCAGCGCCCCTGCCGAATCACATCTTTCTGGATCCTCGCCCACGTAAAGGTTGCCCTCTGCGCACTAAGTGGGGAAGTCTCTCCCCCTTCTTCTCCCTTGTGACTTGCCTTGACTAACAGAAGGTAGAAGTGCTGCTATGCAGGTTCCAGAACCCAGGCCTCAGGGAGGCTTGGAAAGATCAGCTTTGCCTCTTTGCATGATTTCTACCAAAATTTAAGGAAGCGGGTCTGAGCCACTGGAGAATGACAGAGCTCATGGAAGACAACCAAAGTGCTCCAGCCACCAGAGCCAACTTCCAGACACATGTGTACGGCCAGCTTGGACCTTCTAGCTGGGCCTGGTCACTCAATGAACTTGGCCACACATAAGTCAGGTAAGACCAGCAGAGGGACTGCCGGCCCACACAGATTCGTGAAAAATCACCAACTGCTATGGACTTAAGCTACCTAGAATTGGAGGTGGTTTGTTATTCAGCAGAGGGGACTAAACTGCAGCTGTGATGTGTGCCTGTGACCTTTGCCTTGAGGGGAAACTGTTTAGCCCTTCACAGGAAAGGACTTTGGGAAAGGGGAAGTGGCCCATACTGGTGCCAGGAGGGTTCTCAGTGCCTCACATGCAGGTCTGGCTTCCTGGGCATTGCCCTGGGCAGGTTCAGGCCCTGGGTATAGAAAGGCCCCACGTTATTTTATGCTCCGCTGTCACCACATGGAGATCCCTAAAAACAAGAAGCCCTGCCCTGCAGCCTTGCGCTGGGTCCTGCGGATTATGTGGCTAGTCCTACTCGTAGGCGGCTCTCTCCTTGTTCCTCGTAATAACCTAGGAAACAGAATTCATTATTATCAGCCACATTTTACAGATAAGGGAAATGAGGCTCAGAGAAGTTCAATGCTGATATAAGGTCACATGGCAAGGGAGGCAGGATGGCTCTCAGGCTTCTCGCTGAGCCCAGTGCCAGCCCACGGTGGCAAACCCTGGGTAAGCGTGGAGTCCGATTTGTCCATTTTCATCACATACTTGGGGTACGCTGTGACTCAGCAAATACACGGGGGGATGCTGGCAGCCTAGCAAGTTGGCAAAAGCTTTTCTGCACCCACGGCTATGACCCAGAGCAAATCTGAACAGGGCAGGGGGAAGGGAAGGGCAGTGCCTGGCCTGGGAAGTGGGGCCCAAAGCACTCTGAATCCCCTATTTATAGCGCTGTGGCCTCTCTCAGTCTGCTGGGCTGCCCTGAAATTGCCTTGAGAACTGGGCCTGGACACTGACCATGGAAACCGGGAGCCTTCATTCTGGGTTATGGCTGGAATCACGCTGGGCAAGAGAAAAAAGTTTTTGTGATGAGCTCAAGGATGTTTTGAAGAAATAAAAAAACAAAACAGGGTTTTCTTCGACAGGGAATAAAAACAGCATTGAAGAAGCACCATCAGGAAATGATCAGAATATAGCTTTAGAGAAGCAAATGCATTTGGGTCGGAGAAAGTTAATCCAAAGCTAGTGGTTATGAGGCCTTGGCCATGTGCCTGGCACTGTGCTGAGCACCAACACCACCCTCAGATACAGCCCGAGAGGGCAAAGCCATGACTCCTGTTTTATAGGAAAGGAAACAGGGGCTTAGGAAAATTAAGCAATTTATTTTCATGGGGTTGGCAATGCAGGATTCAAATCAGCACGATGGCATCTGTTACCCAGGCTGTCACCTATGGTATTGCTTCCCAAAGACTCTCCAGGGGTCTTGTTAAGTAGCAGATCTTAATTCAGGAGGTCTCAGATTCTGCCTTTGTGACCGTCACCAGATGATGATACCACTGGTCTGTGGACCACAATCTGAGTAGTAAGCGTGCATGCACAATAATTTTTCTGCTTTTTTTCCCAGTATTGGGCACCAAACCCAAGGCCTCCATATGCTAGGCAAGCACTCTACCTCTGACCTCCATCCCCAGCTTTTCCTGCTTCTTCTATCCTTCTACAATCTGCTCTCTTGACAGCAACCTCAGTTTTCGTGTTGGTTTCCATTGCTGCATAAGAAATTCCTCCAGCAAACTCGAGAACCCAGAGCACAGCTCTACGGGGTCTGAGTGCTTAGCGTGGAGGTTCCTGCTTGGGGTCTCCCGGGGGCTGACAGCTGGGCCTGAGTCATCTGTAGGCTCCACTGGCCCAGAGGATCCGCTGTGGCTCATTCACACGGCCACTGGCTGGACGCCTCAGTTTCTATTATGTAGATTTCTCCACAGGGCAGTTTAAGACACGTCAGCTGGCTTCATTCACGGTGGATGCTTCCAGAGACAGAGAGATAGCAAGCAAAGCCATAGTTATCTTTTACAACCTCATCTTGGGAGTGGTACATCATTACATCTGCCATATTCTATCGGCACAATGCAGGAAGGGACTCTGCAGACACGTGAATGCTATGGGGTGGAGGTTACTGAGTGCCAGCTACCACAGGTCCCTGAATAAAAGCCGATCAGATCATGTGACTCCTCATTTGGAGTGTCATCATCCTGCTGAAAGCTCCCATTTGAGACTAAGGGACTTAGTCTCTGACTACCTTCTTCCCCTCACCCCCAGCTCCCCTTCATCAAGCGTGCTAACCCTCTTGCTGGTCCTCAAATACATCTAGCACCTTCCTGCCCCTGCACGTCTCTGCACAAGCTTTTCTCTCTGCCTGGAATGAACTTCATTCAGATCTCTCCCAACACCTTCTTAGCCTTCCCAAACCACCTCCCCACTAAAATAGCCTCCATTATTCTCTAGCTCTTTAATTTCCTTTATTTTATTTTATGGTATTTAAGGTAGTAGATAACCATTCAGCAAGGAGTATAAGCCCCTGCTGCATTAACATTGGGCATGGCCATGTGACTTGCTTTGACCAATGGGGCATGAATGTAAAAGCAAGAGGCGCTAACTCCCACCCCAGACCTTGAGAGGCTCTGGGCATTTCATTTTTATTTTATTTTATTATTTTGGTACCAAAGTTCAAACCCAGGGGTGCTCCCCCAGTTCTTTTTACTTTCAATTTTTGTATAGGGCCTCACTAAGTTGTTGCTGAGGCTGACTTTGAACTTGCGATCCTCCTGCCTCAGCCTCCCAAGCTGCTGGGATTACAGGTGCGCCCAGCAGTGCATTTTAGCTCTCACCATCCAAAGACCAGGCCCCTGGTAGCCTGCCAATCTCAGAAGGAAGAAGACCCTAGAACAAAAAAACAAAATAGAACCCCAAGGCCTGGAGCCCTATGCAGAAGGGCCCAGCTCAGCGCAGGGGAAATCAGAGCGGTCTGCAGAGTAAGATGAGAAGCCTATTGTCAGTCGCAGGGTGGTTTATTAAGCACTGACACACTTTTAATTGCAATTCTAGTGGTGCTGGGGATCACACCCAGGGCCTCTTAGGTGCTAAGCGTGCACTGTTCACTTAGTACCGCTTCCTGACACTCCTTTATTTGTTTACATTGCAAGAAGGCAAGCTCCATGAGGGCGGGGACTTTGTCTTATTCTCTAAAGTACTCCCAGTGCCTGGAAGAAGGCCTGCCTGGCCCCACATAGTAGGCACTCAAAAAATACGAGTTGGTAACATTATGAATGGACCTAAGTGTAAAAGCTGCTCATTTACCATTGTACTCTAACTCCACGTTACTCCAAAAAAAATTTGCAAGAAAACAAATTTCAAAATAAAACTTTGTTTTAACAGGATTTCTAGGCAGTGTAGTAGTCACCAGGAAAATGTGACTCAAGCCAAGCTGTTTGCTGTTGTCTCTGTGCCGGATGCCATCTGTCTTCACCTAGGCTGTGTCAGAATCAGCCAGAAACTATAACCGACCCCTGCCTGTGCGGGGAAGAGCTGCCTTAAATGGCACCGGCTCACCTGGTTGGGCTGCTGTCCTGAGAGGCAGGAAAAACCCAGAGGTGGCTGAAGAGCACACACAAAAGGAGGAAATGTGCCCCCAGCCCCTGCCTGGAGCAGCTGCAGCAGCCAGGGCCCTCCCTGGAAGGGAGGAAGAGGAAGCTCAGGCAGTCTGAGACCAAAGGCGAGAGGAAGCAGAAGGAAGGGAACCAGCTACATGAGTGCTTGCTGGGACTTCATGAGGAAATCAAAACAGACCAGCTCCTACAGGGCCCTTCAGACCTCGGCGCTTTGCTTTGCAGGATTTTGAAGAGGAACGCTCAGCTGCTTGGTGGTGCGTTTGCCTTCAAATACAAATGTCCAGATGTGGGACGCTGCATCAGTGCCAAACCAAAAGGCAGGCTGCTAAACGGTTATCCAGTGTGGGCAGATCTTTATAAAAAGACAGGCATCTTACATGTACAAATAACACAGGATAATACCCATGTTCATACACACAAAGGAAAAACGAAAGACACACACCTAACCTAACAGAGATTTCATTTAAGGAGGCTTTGGCTAGGCCAACAATGGAGATAAACATGTTCCCAATATATTTTCATACTGCATATTTATAGTATATTTGAATACATTAAATATATAAATGTGGGCTGGCAGTGGCTCGGCAGTTATGGAGCTTGCCTGGCACTTGCAAGGAGACAGGTTCAAACCCCAGCACCACATACACAACGAAGTATCAGAGCAACGAAAACCACATGAAAAACTAAATAAAAAACTGATTCTCCCTTTCTCTCTCTCTTACTGTCCCTTTCTCTTTAAAAAAAAGTATGTATATATATATAAACCTAACAAATCTATTAAAGACACACACACACACACTCACACATATATCTGTTCTTTCTCCTTAAAAATGCCAGTAAAGACCATTTCACACAAAGATGGCCATTTTGTGCCCATACCAAGTGGACGTGCTGCTCCTTGCAGTATTTTTAGAGGTGGCCAAGCCTAGTCACCAAGTGGCATCTTGCATCCTATTTGAAGCATGTGTGTGGTGCGGGGCGCTTTCCTTGCTTGTTGATTCAAGGACTGGGTGTGAGTGGCTTTGAGATTGTGTCACTGGAGCCACGCCTCTGCCCACCTTGTCCTTCTACTGACATCCGTGTTGGCTTTTGGCAAATGCACTGACTTAACCCATCCTGCCGAACAACAAGATCTGTAAGCCACGGCCTGCAATTCAGACCCTCGTGGTCTTAGGAGGGAACAAACTTATCCTGCTTCTGTTCCAGCTGTTTGCTGGTGTCCCAATTTTCCCACATTGAGCAACCTTCCAGTAGCACACGCAAAACTGAGAAAGACCCCCGATCCTTTGGTCTTTGAAGTCTCTCATATGCTTGAGGAACAGAACCTCCAGCACTTTTCAGATAGAAAGAATGTCAACATGTGATCGCACCCGGATTGACGCCACTCATCTGTGCCTCCTGTCTTACATGTTGCGACATTTAAAGACATTTTGATCTTCACCACAACATGAGAGGCTAGACTAGGCCGTTATTGTTATTCCCAAAAGAAAGAAGTTGAGATTTGGGGCTTAGTGATTTATTCTAGACGATCTAACCAGTAGGTAGCAAAGTCAATTCTAAGACATCTGTGGGTATCAACTTTGCTAGCATGTTAGAATCACCTGGGTTTATTCCGTTTTCTTTAGATACCCATCTGGTGTTCTCACCATGGCCAGCTGAACAAGAATCTCAGGGAATTGAAGTCCTGGGAATCAAAGTTAAGATCTTTCTGTGGATGACTTTGATGTATACTGAAGTGTGAGATCATTGTAATCCACAGATATGAATAAGCCGGTCCTGTGTAAATCTCCCACACGTTTTCCACGTTAAGACTTCCACACCGAAGTGGCTCAGCTTGCGTGGCGTACATGAGGATGCGGATTTGAATCCCAGAACCAAGTACACAACAAAGTGTCGAAAAAAAGCCACATGAAAAACTAAATAAAATGGATTCTCTCTTTCTCTTTAAAAACAAAAACAAAAAACAAAACAAAACAAAAAAAAAGGACTTCCAGAGACTTAAGAACTCCTTCCTTGCATTTCTTCTCTCTTTCTGGGTTCTACTATGGAATACTGCTCAGCAATAAAAAGGAAGGGACAACCCAGGCACACCCGACACGTTGGAGAACTTCAGGTGTGCCATCAGGTCAAGTGAGAGAGGCCAGAGTCACGCCACACACTTTACGATTTCATTTATATGGCATTCTGGGAAAGGCAAAACAATCAGGGCAAGAAACAAATGAGTGATTTCCAGGGACAGGTGGCAGGTGCTGGGGCAAGCACCAACCACAAAAGGACGGCATGGAGCCAGGTGCAGTGGCACACACCTGTAACTCCAGCAACTCGGGAGGCTGAGGCAGGAGGACTGCAAGTTCAAGGACAGCCTCGGCAACTTACCAAGACCCTGCTTCAAAATAAAATAATAAAAGGGATGGGGATATAGCCCAGTGGTAGAGCACCCCTGGGTTCAAGCCTAAGAGGAAACAGTGAAATAAATGTTCTATGTCTTTATTATGGAGGTGGTTAGGCTGTATGCACTTGTCAAAATTCAGAATCTGGACTCTAAGGGAAAGATTGACTGTATATAACATATAACAATGAACTTGACTGAAACACACACACACACACACACACACACACATACACACTAATATGCCACCATACACTGTTAGGACGGCCAAAATTAAAAAGAGCAGCCACAATAGTGGTGCTCACCTACGGTCCCAGGTCTCAGGAGACTGCGTCTAGAGGATCACTGGAGCCCAGGGGCTCAAGGCCAGCCTGGGCAATGAAGCCAGACTCTGTCTCTTGAATTAAAGAAAACAACAAAACACATTAAGTGTTGAAGAGGTCGTGGAGCAACTGGAGCTCTCACGCACCGCCTGCCGGAACGCAGAACTGCCTTTCCTTCTCGTTTGTTCGCTTTTCTAAAGAGACAGATCAGAACCGTGCTCGGATTCTGGCTCTGCATTCATCACTGTCACGCTGGGCAAGTAATGCCAGACGTGAGCCACGGTTTCTTCATCTGCAGGTGAGATAACAGTAACACACAAATGCCCATTTTGCAGGATTGGCATAGGACAGAAAAGACGTAATGCTTGTGAAATGCTTAGTGCGGTGCCACATTTTGTTATTTCTGGGAGTGGTGACTAGAGATTGAACCTGGGGGCACTTTACCACTAAGCTACATCCCAAGTCCTTTCATTTATTTATTTAATTTGTTTTCTAAAGATGGAGGGAGGAAGGTGAGGGAACCAGTTTTATTTATTATTTCACCTGTTTTTTGTTTCTCCAATGCTTAGTTGTGCACGTGGTGCTGGGGTTTGAACCCGGGTTCTCACACATGCCAGGCAAGTGCTTCAACCACTGAGCCCCCACTCCAGCCTTTTATTTATTTATTTATTTTATTTTGAGACAGGCTCTTGCTAAATTGTCCAGACTGGCTTCAAACTTGGTATCCTTCTGCCTCGGCCGCCTGAGTCACTGGTATCCCAGGCTGGCAGCACCATACCCAGCTAGATTTTGCTATTTTTAATATTTTCATTTTTCTTGTTATAGCTGTCTCGGGGTTCCTCGTGGTATGGAAGAACTTTGTTTCTATAGCACCCAGCTTTTTTCTTGGTAAGACCCTCAATACCTGCTTGTCCATGAAAGAATGAACGAATGAAGTCAGGTACCCATGGAAGGTGGAAGGTGTCTATGTGGCAGAAGGTGTGGTGACAGTCATCCTTGGGAGCATTCCACACCAAATGTTAGCATCTAATGTCGCTAACCTCCGACTCGAACTAAGGCTTCTAAATTGTCAAGAGTTCAGGAATTCTATTCCTCTTGCTCAGTGGGACTTATACAGGCAGGTAGCATCAACCTGCCTAACAACTTTAAAGCATTTTGTACATATAAATATTCAAAACCAGTTTCAAATATGTGGGTTTCAAAAAATATGTCTAAGATGGCCTAGAGCAAGACCCCCTCTCAAAATAAAAATAAGCAAATAAAAAGAGCTGGGAATGTTGCTCAGTGGTTAAGCACCCCTGGGTTCAATCCCTGGGACAACAACAACAACAAAAAGGCCCCTTCAGATTTGAAGTTTCGGGTTGAGAAGAGAACATGGTGGCAAAAATGTAATGAAAGTGTATCCAGAAATCAGCAAACAGCCAGAGGACTCCACAGAGAAGACACATCCTTCCACAGGGAGCTCCCCCCAGCACCCAGGCAGACATAGCTCATGAGGTCACAAGGGTTTGACAGCCCCTCTGAGCTACCGGGAGGTAGCTAAATACCAACAAAATTGGTGGTAATTTGATGCAACACCTCATTTTTAGCATTCCTTTTGCACAATACCATGTCTGATTTTTGCTGGGAGAGTCTGCCCACCTGCCAGCAGATATCAGCAATCCAAAAGAAATTCCATCTTTCCTGTCTAGCGCTCCGGTGAACTTTGGAGTTCTGGCGGCAATCCTGCACAGGGTGAAGATTTCCAACAGTACACTCCATTTCTTCACATTGCAAGCCTTGGTGAGGAACCGATTTGCAAATGCCAATGATAAAGTAAATACATTCTTCTCAAGTGAAGTGTCTGGGGCATTAACAAGAGCAGCTGCTGTCAGGGATCCTGGTGCGTGAGGAACTCCCCACACGAGTCCAGGTTCAGAGGCCCTCGCTGGGGAGACCATTTAAGGAATTCGGTCACTCATTTAAAAAATTCTAAGCTCCTACTACGTATCAGACACTGTTCTAGGGGATGGGGTTACACAGACAAACAAGTCCAACAACTTCTGTTCTCTGGACAGACAAGTGAATATCCGTAAGAATGTCAGGTAGGTGGCAAGCGATAAGGAGGAAATAAAGCTGAGTGCAAGGACGGAAAGTGTCCAACAGGTGCTATTTTAGAAAAGGTGACCAAGAGAGACATCCAAGAAGAATCCCACCAAAGTGAGAGAAGGGGCCAGGACCAACAGGTTGCAGGTACGTAGACAAACAGGAAATGCAAAGGCCCTGAGGCAGGAGCCTGCCTGGCGTCACTGGGGAACTGCAAGGAGACCACAAGTTCGCTTTTTAAAAGATGGAGTTTTAGGGCTGGAGCGGCAGCACTACAGTTGGAGCACTTGACCAGCATGCGCAAGGATCTGGGTTCAAACCCCAGCACCACATACACAACTAAGCATTGAAGAAACAAAGGCCAGATGGAAAAGAGATGCAGTTTCAGTCAGCTGTGTGTTTCTGTGACCAAAATGCATGCTGTGAGCAAGATGGAGGAGGAAAGGTTCATCTTGGCTCCTGGTTTCAGAGGCTCAGACCGTGGTTGGCCAACTCTGTCCACCTGGGTCTGAGGCGAGGGGACATGAGAGGAGAAAGCAGCTCGGGACATGACAGCCAGGAAGCAGAGAGAGAAAGAGGGACAAACTATAAACCCCAAAGACGTGTCCACAGGGACCCACTTCCTCCAGTCACACCCCACCTGCAAATACTGATTAATCCTTCAAGTGGGTCAACCCACTGATTTAGGTTGAGGTTCTCATACCCTAATTATTTCACCTCTGAACGTTCCTGCATTGTCTCACAAGTGAGCTTTTGGGGGACACCTTGTATCCAAACCGTAACAGAGGCCCTATTAAGGAATCTGAACCAACAAGTACATCAGAGTAAGGAAAGCTAATGGTTGTGCACGTAGTGTGCCTGGCAATGTGCCCAGTCTCTTATGTGGCTTAACCACCTGATTCAGTCTTCAAAGGCAGGAACCATTATCATGCCCATTTTATAGACAGGAAGTCATGGTTCAGAAGTCCAGCCTACCCACGGTTGGTGACATCCTGCGATGCTGGGATTCAAACAAGTCCGCCTACTCCAAGAGCCCACATTATTAATGAGGGGTCATGGGCATGTTTTACATGAGAAGAATGAAACAAGACTTTCCATTCGGCTACGGCATCCAGAACAAGAAAGCAGAGGCTAGTGACGAAGACCTCAAATGACCTCCTCCCCCACGATAAAAAATAAACGTTGTCAGTTCACTCGCCCACCAGCTGCCTGGGGTGGAGCAAACTTTCCTTCCTCTCAGGGCAGAATTTCTGCTTTCTACAGAAAAAATACAGGAGGAACTGCAAATGTTTCATCTTCTACCTAACTGTGTGGGTCTGGTCTTCTTTAAATAGAAGTGTTTTTTCAGGAAAAGCAGAGTTAAATCAGATCAAAACACACTTGGCCACCCTCCACTTTTATTTGTGGTCCTCAGGATGCTCTGCCTTCTGGACTGTCTGTCCACTGACCCAGGTGTTTCTCCAGGGAAGTCCAACATGTGGGGTGGAAGGATTTCTCTGCTCACAAGAGTGAACTGTTCTCCAAAGGAGCTGAGGGCTGTCATTTCCAAGACTCCTACCACTGAGCTACCTCCTCGGCCCTTTTTATTTCTTTGAGGCAGCAATTAATCTTTCAGAAAAAAAAAATCATACAAGTGTGCAGACACAAAATAAGGATGTTTTTCATAAAGTAGTTTATACAAGAGAGAAAACTAGAATGTCATTTGTATTTTATTTCATTTTTTAAAAATTGTGTCATTTCGCATGCAGCAGCCTCTTCCACGCGTACACTGTTCATCAAACAAGGGGCCATGGCTGATGGATGGCCTGAGTGATGCTCCTCGGCAGGATGCCTGGGGGAGAGCTGCTTGGGAGGAGGCGATTTGCTAATGCCTGCCACCAGGTGTGGGGACTGGGTTGGAATAAAACAAAACAAATGTGGAAAAGAGCAAATACCAGGAGCTTATACATTAAACATTCAATGGATTTATCTAGACCCTGCCTCCCGACTCATTAAGGAAATGGCAATCATTACGGCCCACAGGAAGCTCATTTGAATTTTGGGAGGGCAGAATTTTCTCCATCGATTTTTACCCCAGGCATCGGGAATCTGGTGAACTGAAGGCCATCTTGATGCAGCAGTGGTACTGATCAGCAGCCACACGTGGGAAAGGAGAGTTTTCACAGGGACAGATTTCACGCAGACTCATCTGACTGGGAAAGGACAAACTCGCAGTTTTGCAGCAGTTGAAGCAATCTGACTTGTAGCCCAGCGCTTTGAAAGAAGAAACAAGAGAACGTCCACTTCCACAGAAGTGTGTAATGCTCTGTAATAAACATCAGGGACCTACTTACAAGGTGAATTATAAAGGGACCACTCCCAAGAAGGGTTCACTACAAAGAGCTCTTCTTATCACGTGACACCTAATGTGATCTGTTCCACTAGGATTTTTAAATGAGCTGTCTGGGTAGTTTTGTGTTAGATAAGTGCAGATGTCAGATTCTTGGATTTTAGGACCTCATGGCAAGAAGATGAATCAATCTTCAAAGGCCAGGACGCTCTGACACACACCACAGTATGGACAAACCTTGGGGACATGGTGCTGAGTGAAGTGGCAGGTCAGAACAGGACAAACGCAGCGTGAGCACCTGGTCAAGTTCAGGAAAGAAAGCGGGACAGAGACTGCCAGGAGCTGGGAGCAGGGAGAAGGGGATGGGGAGTGTTGATGGATACAGAGTGTCTGTTTAGAAACAGAAAATTCTGGAAGAGAGTGACGGATGTACCGAACTGTGCACTCACAGAGTGGACACACACACAATCACACAATCACACACACGCAGCTTTGTGGGAGATGACATTTTTTTCATAGTTCTGAGAAAATGCAAGTAAAGGCTTTTGTTAATTTCAAACAGACCAACCTTCCTGGTGAGCATAGTAGGAGGTTTGCAGCTGTGTTCCACATAAGGGCTCTCTAAGTGTCTATTCCATGAATTCCCAAAAGTCTCTCTTGCTGGTCCCTAGAGTTTTCTTTCCTTACTGCCAAAACCTGGCCAAAAATTCAGAGCTTGCATTGAAAGAACACGTGGCCAAACGGACAAAAGGAAGGCTTGCCTCGTTTTCTCCCCTGTAATTCTTGCTTTTTTATCTCTATATAATTCACATGCTATGAAATTCACCCTTTCAATGTTCCTAATGCAGCAGTTTTTATTACAGTCACAAAGCTGTGCAGCCATCACCACCACCGAGTTCCCGAACATTTCAACCATTCCAGAAAGAAGCCCTGAGCCGTTAGCCACCCCCATCCTTCTCTCCCTCCAGCCTCCGCAACAACTAATCTGGTTTCTGCATATAGATTTCCCTATTATGGATATTTCATTTAAATGCAATCACACAATATGTGACCTTCTGTCTCTGGCTCTTTTTATTGAACATGTTTTCCAGGTTCATCCACTTCTTAGCATGTGACAGAATTTCGTTCATTTTTAAAGGCTGAATAGTAGTCCATCCTAGGGATGTGCTGTGTTTTAGCAGTCCATCCTAGGGATGTGCTGTGTTTTAGCAGTCCATCCTAGGGATGTGCCGTGTTTTAGTAGTCCATCCTAGGGATGTGCCGTGTTTTGTTTATCCATTCATCCATCTGATGGGTGTTTGGGTGTCCACTTTTTTGGATATTATGCATAATGCTCTTATGAACATTTATGTATAAGTGTTTACATGGACAAGTGTGGGGGGGGTCCTAGGGATGAAACCTGGGCCTTGACTTGCTTGCTACATCTCCAGCCCCTTTTTAAAATTTTATCTTTGAAACAGGGCCTCATGCTTGTAGTCCTCCTGCCTCAGCCTCCCAAAGTAGCTGAGTTTGCAGGTGTGTGTCACCAATCCTGGCTAATAAAGGTTTTCAATTATCTTTTCTTTTTTTCTAAGAGAGAGGGACAGTGAGACACAGAGAGAGAAAGAGAGAATCAATTTTTATTTTAGTTTTTCATGTGGCTTTTGTTGCTTGGACACTTGGTTGTGTACATGGTTCTGGGGTTTGAACCTGCATCCTCGCGCATGCCAGGCTAGCGCAGTAATCGCTGAGCCACCGCGCCAGCCCCCAGATTGTTCATTGGAGTGGATATAAATAACAATTGATTTTCGTATATTGATCTTATATCCTGCACCCTTGCTGAACTTGTTAGTTCTAATAGGCCTCCGGTTGAACCTCAGGTACCCCCAAAATAGATAAATAAATAAACAAATAGGATGCTTGCTGTGGAGTTTTCATAGATACCCTTTATTCATGTAGAACTCTCCTGCTTTTCCTAGGCTGTGGAGTGATTTTTTTTGTTTTGTTTTGTTTTGATACCAGGGATTGAACCCAGGAGTGTTTAACTACTGAGCCATATCCTCAGACCCTTTCAAAAATTTTTTAGCATACAGAGACAGGGTCTCACTAAGTTACTTAGAGCCTTGCTAAGTTGCTGAGGCTGGTCTTGAACTTGTGATCCTCCTGCCTCAGGCTCTGGAATTGCTAAGAGTACAGGCATGTGCCACCATGTCCAGCTTGTGAAGTGTTTTCTTATAAAAGCTTATTGGAGTTTGCAAATATTTTATCTGTATTCAAAAGAGGATCCTCTGGCTTAAGTTATTTTAATTAAAGAAGATCAGAGCACGTTCTCCGTGTGAAGACACATGTTTAGTGAGCATAGGACTGCGCTCCTCGGCTCTTTCTCAGCCATTCCAAGGTACCCAACATCGTCAGATTGCTCTTTCCTTTCAGGTATTTTCCCAAGCCGATATGTGAGTGTACGTGCTAAAACAGACCCTATGTTTCAACAGAAATGACATGATACAAAACGGTATTTCCTCTTTCTAGGATCCTTCCTGGTCCTAGGTGACATGCCAGTGCCCACCTTTCCTCTAAGACTGAGATCTGGTCCCTCTTTCTATGGTGGCTTCCAAGGTCATCCCATACACGTGACAGCTTTCCCTTTAGTGATGGCTTAGATCCGGCCCCCTCCCTTGGTCCTCTTCAGTTATGATTTCAGCACAGGAGGGGTTTGGATTTGGACAGCCAGACTTTCATCCAGTGCACACTGACCCCCCTCAACTTCCTGGGTCGCTTGAGGAACACTTCTAGCAACTGTGTGGCGGCAGTCTACAGCACGGCTAGATTTTAGCCACTTGAACATCTTACACGGCAGGGCTTGTTGGTGATGCGCTGAATTCAGCTCTCTCACACTCTGTGTTTTGTACTGGACCCACATCCCTGAGAATGGGCCCCAAAGCTCTTTATGTGTGGAGGGACAGAGGTAGAGGGTCTCACCACATGGGGGACTCAGGCTCAGGACAATTCCCCTCATCCTGTAGCATACTTGGCTTCTGGGTATGATTTGGTTCCAAGTGCTATTTTAGTGCACTTTGCCATTGTCATTTCATGAAAAGGAACTGAAAACAGAAAAATAGAATTGCTGACTCTGGTGCACCAAGTCTCATGAAGGCAGTAGAATGACAGCAAAGAGTTCAAGAAGCATGTGGAAGCTGGGATCTTCCACCTCGCTGGACATCGCTGGACCTGAGCTAACCTGCTGGTGCTCAGCTCTGAAGGAAAAAGACTGCATTTATAAATATGTGCAGAATACTGCAAACCTACATCGTCCACGCCTCTGTCTAAATCGCAGGGTACGAGGGGGCTTTGTAAACCGCTTTAGGCACAGACTGCTCCTTTCATGTCCAAGTCCAATATTTGACCTTCACATTTGACTTGAGCCCGTGTTTGCTGGAGTGTGTCAGGCACACAGGAAGAGGCATGTCTACACCAGCTCGCCCACACAGCAAGCTCCTGAGGCCAGGGACTGTCCCACTAAGGGGCACATAAGAAGTATTTGCCGACGGATTGACTATTGTTCGTTAGGGTTAATCAAACTTCTCGATGGACACTGCCAATACAGTCACCTCAGTCTCTCTCCTGCTCTAGCCTTGAGGAGTGCATCCATGTGGAGACCTCTGGCCTCCCTGTAAATCCACTGGGTCCTCCTCTTGTGGCAGTGTCTGCCACTGCAGATATCAGAACTCATTCCATTGATGTCTCACCCCCAGACTCGGGCGAATCCCGGTTGCTACCCAAAATGGGAGCTTCGTGTTTCCCTAGAAGCGTGCCAACACTGGCACTTAGTCACCAAATAATTAGAGATGCTATGCGCTTTTCAGCATGAAATATGAGCTAAAAGAACAATTTTTAAAAGGGTATCCTTCCCAAAGGGCCACACCACAATGTGGACCAGGAGCTTTCAAAAGGACCTCACTTTTCGACCTAGAAATTCCACCGCTAGGGTTCCTCCTACATAAATAACCAAATGACCAAAGGTGACCACACAAAGATGTGCATTGCAACCCTTGTTACAACAGCAAAAAACCTGGGGACAACCTCAAAGCTCCAAATAAGAAAATGGTGGGAGAAGACAAACGATGAAGAAAGGGCAGTTTTCTCCACGCCGGTGATTTATATGTCGTTCTATATGTTACGATTTTCAAAGTTTGGAAACATTTACACCAAAATGTTAATAATGACTGTTTTTTGGTGATGGAGATATCAGTGACTCAAAAAATTTTTTAGTTTTATCTGAAAAAAATATTTTTTTTGGGTACTGTGGATAGAATGCAGAGGCGCTTAATCACTGAGCCACATCCCCAGTCCTTTTGGTTTTGTTTGTTTTTATTTTGAGACAGGGTCTTGCTACATTGGTTAGGTTTCACTAAATTGCTAAGGCTAGTTTTGAACTTGCGATCCTCCCGCCTTAGCCTCCCTAGTCACTGGGATTATAGGCATGTATCACCACGCCAGGCTGAATTATCTTATTTTCTTTCTAAAATGACAATGTATTCCTCTCTGTATATATGTAATATTATATTAGGAATACAGACCAGTCAGCCCAACTTTGAAAAATTGGAGGGTACTTCTAATGATAATTGCAAAATGAGTTTTGGTAAAAATTCTAAATCACTCTGTAAGGCCTATTTTACAGACAGTCGTGTTTCTGGGGACCAGAAGTGAATGCTAATAGCCTCTGTTTCAAATTCATTTGGGGGTTTTCCCATGGGCCCTCCTTGTCACAAAAACTCCCCAGCAAGCCAAATGCCACAATTGCACACGTCCCTTACCAGATAGGCCCTCCAGAAGGACTGAATGATAACGGCTGCTTCCGCTTCAGTCAGCAGGAGGGAGAGTGGGATTGGTGGCCGCGGGCTGAAAAGCAAGAAACGATGGTGAGCCCATGAGAATCTGCTCTTGAGCCCCAGCAATGCCTTTGGCAATGTAACGGTCCCTCTGATTAAAAGCCTCATCCACTCCTGTTCTTAAAAAGCAACAACATCATTGTTGATAGAAAAGTGTGTGTCTGAGTTAGCATTTCTCACTTTCAGATCTGGTCTGGGTTTTAAAGCAGCAGAATCTAAATCGCTCCTAGCCCTCTCTTCCTCTGAAGGACAATCTCGCACGGCATTCCTGAAGGTGCAGCACTAACTACATAAACAGCGCAAGAGGCAGGGAAACCAGCCTTTATGTGCTGTGTCGGAGATGTAATAAAGGGCTCTTTCTCCAACTTTCTATCGAAGGGAAATTAAATAGTTCCCCTCCTGAAAGCAAAATATTGGCGTTTAGCTCTGATTAGTGTGCATTCTGAGTTACTGTAGATTCAGTTAAGCATATTTTTAAGTTCTGCATTTACATCTTAATAAGCAATACAATATCTCCAGAGTTGGGTCAGCTGACAGTGCTTGCTCTCATGGGAGTTTTAGATTATGAATAATTTTATCATAGATATCACATTTAAAAATCACAATTCTATGCTTTTTTTCTCTGAAAGTTTAGTAGAGGCAAAGACTGCTGATAAAGTCTTAGAAATCTGTCTTAATTCTGGTTCATGTTTCCCCAAAGCCAAAGCACAGCTCTCTCTGAAAGGCAAGGGACAAGTCTCTTCAGAATACAAAGGAATAACCCCTGAATGGACGTGAATCGCACCGAGGCTTTGGAAACAGGAATTCCCAAGTGCCCTGGCCTCAAAGCTGTCCTGGTACCAGCAGCAGCTCAGCGAAACTCACTGTGCAGAGAGGGTGGCTGATCAGCCCAAGGTCACACAGCTTGCAGGTGGCCTGGTCAGAACTGGGGCCAGATCCACCCACTCCCAAAGCCTTGGCCTCCCTCACACCCCAACCAGGTGAACCCTCACAGGTGCCCACCATGGCACCGACTGCAAAGCTAGCGGACATCAGAGCAAGATTCCCCAGGACCTGGGGGTCTTAGTTCCCTCTATACTTCAACTTCAGACAAAGAATACCCTGCTACTGTGTATCTGTTCAAATGAATGAATGCTCTTTTAAATTATTCCAGAGTCAAATAAATGAAAGCCAGGAAGAACTCCAGAGAGTGCAGGGTTCTTCAGATTCTGGTTTTCCAGCTGGACGGGACCTAAGAGACAAGTAAAGGGGAGTCTTCCATTTCTTTGTAGAGAGAGAGTCGCACCCTGAACACAATAGCATTGTTAAGGACTTTTCCCTAAAGCTCGGTTTCCATTTTTATTTGCATAATGGAGTGGCCTTTTTTTTTTTCTTTCTTGGTCCTGTTTCTGTGTTCACCTCTTCGAGTCCAATATCCGGCTTTCTGAACTTCGATGGAGCCCTGGCCCTGGGGGTGTGACCGCTCCCTGCTTCCCACGTTCAGTGTCACTCCTAATCCATTGTTCCAGTGTCCATATTCTCTATGTCTTAGTGATGTGACACCAACAAATCACATCCCTGAAGTGATTTCCCCTCAGTGGCTACAGATGGATGACCTAAGGAGACCCCGGTGCTCTGGCAGTGAATTTCTGAGAATAAGCTCTGATCTAACAGCAGCTGATCTCCACTGAGCGTGGTCGCATGTCCAAGCTGGCCCTGATCAGCTGCCCAGAGGGCCATGCTCCCTCCCACTGGGCCTTTGCAGAGAGCCTTCACTGCCTCCAGAATCCCCCTGCCCACAGCCAGAGGCACCTGTACAGCTGTACAGCTTGTGTCTACTCAGGAGCACCCAGCAGAAGGGCCAGAGGGCTCCACAACCCAGCCCATCCTCTGCCAGCTAAGCCCTGCTCCCAGCGTGGGGCCCCACCTGCGCTAAGGCAGGCTCATGCTTCATTTGCATAAATGCATCTCAGGGCTGGTGGGGGCCGGGCACCTCTGTGTCCTAGTTCAGTCTTATTCCTCTTCTCCTCTCCGGTAGAATGTTATTAAAGTCTTTTGATTAGGTCAGGGCCCAGTGAAGCTCCTTTTAATTTTCCTTCCTAGTCCTTGGCCCAATTTGGAGCTATAAACCCATGTGATTAATTAACGCCCACACTTCTACTGAGCTAGAAGCTCCGTGAGGGCAGAAACTGGTCCTATGTTTGCTCCTCTTGGTATCACTGGCCCCAAGGACAATGACTGGCATGTAGTAGGCTCCCAATAAATGTCTGTCACATGAACACTGCCTCTGTTGTTGAAAGTGTGCCCAGTGTTTTCTGCAGGTGATTTCACTGACTCCTCATAACCCAAACAACAGCTGTTAGCCTGTGGCCTGTAGAGGTGCCACTGAGGCCCACAGGAGTACAGGGACCGTTTCCTGCTGAGAATGCAAACTCTCCAGGGAACACAGGGAGCAGCCCGGGGAGAAGGGGCCAGCTCATAAGACCACTAACATGGAGGTCAGGGTCTAATCAGAAGAAAATACATCAATTGCCTAGAAGACAAATAAGAGGGTGGCACAGAGCCATAATTGTAGAAAATGCCCTTTTCCTTGGCCCTTCTAGTAACAACTTGGCAGGTTTTCATTTGTCTGAACTCCCAGAGGGAAGCCCTGTGTCAGGAGTTTATCACTTGTATCCAGGGGAGCTCTTATGGCGACTGTCCGTTCAGCTGTAGTTTTCTGCTCTAAGTAAGTTTTTCACTACTGAAGTCATGAAACCTTCAGCGCAACAGTATTCCTGTTGAGGATCACAGGAGAAAAAGAGGACTGCTAATCTGAGGACAAGAGCGGGTGGGGAGCCCAACAAAGGGTATTCAGCAGCAAGGAAACCCTGAACCACTTTGCATCATAATGTCAGCCCCAAAAAGCAAATAGGCCACTAAGGCAGTGACACCAGGCCACCTTAGTGACATCCCTGCTTTCAGGGATAAAGAATGGGGAGCTGTCTAGCTCTCAAACAAGAGCAAGCAAGAGAAAGACAGGGTGTATCAGGCCAAATGAAAAGGACTTCACTCTTCCGAGGGCAGTTGTGGGGATCATCAGTCATTTCAGCAGGTCAGCCTGCAGGGGTCCTGTTCTCTCTTCTGGAATTGGTGCAACTGGCTCCAGGTCAAATAAAAATAAAGAGGTGCATGCTCATCACCAGAGAATTAGGGAGGGGCGGGAAGATGAAAGTGTCAATCACGGGAGCCGCAGCTGAGGCTCCGAAGGCTGAAATCAGACCTCCCTAGAGCGTGCGTTCTTGCACAAACTGAGAGAGAGGGACAATTGAGAGTTTGGTTTCCAAGAAAACCTGTTTTACTATCATGCTCACTTGCAGTCTTCCTCTTTTTCTCTCGAGTGTGAATTAATATATTTGAACCATAAGAACCAATGCTGTAATTGTTTAATTTTTATTTTATTTTATTTTTTTGGTACCGGGCATTGAATCCAGGATAGTTTAACCACTGAGCCACACCCCCAGCCCTTTTATTTTTTATTTTTATTTGCTAAGTTGCTTAGGGCCTTGCTAAGTTGCTGAGACTGGCTTTGAACTTGCAATCCTTCCTCCTTGGCCTCCAGAGTCACTGGGATTAAAGACGTGTGCTACATTGCTTGGCTCAATGCAGTAATTCTGAGAAATAACAGATACTAATTTTTCTGACTATGTGTGTGAATATATAAAAAAGGATGCACGCATGTGTGGACCTGCATGCGTGTGTGTGTGCGCACACGCACACACACTCACACACACACACTTTCCAAAATCACATTTAAACAGAGCAAAGGAGAAAGTAGAAAAGCTTGCTTGATACTGAAAACTGAATTTTGGAGTCCCAATTCTACCCATCTTTCATTTAGGTAAGAGACTGAGTTGTCCTGGAACAGCACCAAGGTTCCAGATGTAAAGGGTTTTCAAGGATGGCACAGCCCGTACCGGTCATCAGGACCTGATCAAGTTCACCCACTGTACTTGGCAAAGAGACCTTCCCAGTCCCTGCCCCACCTTAACTGGCTTCCAAAGGCTTCCAGCCGGAGGCCTCCAATGCTCTTCATTGTGAACTTCAACTATTTGGAAGGAGTACAGCAGAGGAATCTGGCGCGAAGCTCCAGCTGGGCTCTTATAGGATTCTGCCAATTCCAGTTTCCTACGACAAGAGGAACAGCCCCCAAACCAGTGCAGCGTTGCTCTCTGGGAGCCTTAGAGCACATTTAGAAATCACGTACAAGGATGTGATCTTGCCTTCGCCCCCTCACTAATCTCCACCCTGGGAGATCAACAAGGGGCTATTACCCTGGCACCAGGCTGAGTCATTGCCCCGTTAAACACAGAGCCGAGTGGCACTTAACCAACCCTATCATTGCGCTCCTGCTACGTGTCCAGACAACAGCTCCCTAACCGCTGCACGACCTGTGCTCACCCGGGGTTTCAGGTACAGTTTAACCATCTTAAAACCCGAGACTGTTACTTGATATGTTTTAATAAAATATGCCAGATTGTGATTTTCTTTAGCTCCTGTGGAACTAGTTACAGGTTTGCTCTAATGTGACTCAAGGAAAGCTTAAGGAGACCAGCCTCCTTCCCACTCCCTGGTGAGCGCAGGGGCATGTGCAGGAAGAATGACCATGGCCCTCTTCCCCACTCTTTACAAACCACTTGCAGAAGACCGTCACTTTTTTTTTTCTAACCAGGCACTTAACCACCGAGCCCATTTTTATTTTATTTTATTTGTTTATTTATTCTTTTGAGACAGGGCCTCACTAACTTGCTGAGGCTGGCTTTGAACTTGTAGTCCTCCTGCCTCAGCCTCCAGAGTTGCCAGAACCTTCATCTTGTTTATGCTTTGGACCTCTTTGGTGGTTTGGACTCCTTCTTAGAATAATATTTTTCTAACATAAATACATAGGATTATAACAAAGCAATTATACTGAAATAGAGTTATCAAAATATTTTTTTAAAAACCAGCTGGTGATACAGTAATATATGTGCCTTTAAATTATGCAGTAAAAACAAGAGTTAATAGGAGGTCAAAAGAAACAACAGTGTAAATGGTATTTTACCATCTCTGCAACAACTGTGACATGATATGAAAATGTCAGTGACTGCAATTAGGGGGACAAAGTCACAGGTGTCTGAGGGTGGCTGCCCACATTCATCATGAATGGAGATGGTGCATTTAAGTTGGAAATTAGTGAAACCAAAGTGAGGACTTCTCTCCCTTCCAAGGTCCTTCTAAGTTGTGACAGGACTGGAGAAACTGGTAAAGATAAATTTTCACATCCCCTACAAGACCAAGGGCTAAGGATTTAAAAATAAACATGATGAATTCTAACTGAGAAATGAGACCATCTAAAAACAGAGTGACCCAGAAGTTATGGAATCTGGCCAAAGGGTAATTAAAGGGCTCTTTCCCGGTGGATGAGGGATTCAGTGCTAACATGGGCCTCCCTGTGAATATCGCCTCTGTGAACAAGTGGTCCTCCCCTGCCTTCTCTATGTTGTGGGAACCTCCAAATGGTAGGCGATTCAGAGAGAAGCATGCTAACCTGGGGCTCCATCACTTGTGACTGGCGCCTGAAATGGAGGCAGCCTGAGGGACCAAGTCCTCAACCTGTGAGGTCCACAGCAACTCCAGGGAACTGCAGAATCAGTGCTAGGAAAACCCACACACTTGGTAGCAGAAGTCTTATGAGCAAAGAAACAAAGGTTTTTCTTTTCAGTGCCTGTTACAGTTTGGATCTAGGGTGTCCCCAGTGAGGTGCTGTAGGGAGGTGGATGTAGAGCCTGGTGGGAGGTCACCAGATCCCTGGCACATGCCCTCGGAAAGCCTTTCTCTCCCCATCACCAGGTGAGTGTTTGCTCTGTCATGAGCTCCCTCTAGGATGTGCTGTGTCACCACGGACCCAAACAACAGGGCCACACAATCACAGCTGGAACTTCCAAAATTGTGAAGCAAAACAAATCTTTATAATCAACTTTACAAGTTGATTATCTGCTATTTGTTATAGCAATGGAAAGCTGGCTAACGCAGTGCACCCCAAGTGTCCACACCCAATCCCTGGAGCCCCTGAACATCCATGTTCCCTTCTAGCGCAAAGGAACTTTGCTGATGAGGGAAGATGATCCTGGATTAGGTGGGCTCAGTAACAAGGTCACTCATAAGAGGAGGGAGAGGACAGTGCGCATATAGCAGACGCTAAGATGAAAGCAAGAGGCTGTAGTAACTCAAGGAAGGGGTCAGGAGCTAAAGAGCCCGGTGACCTCCAGGACGAGAAAAGTCAAGGCAACGGATGCTCCTGCAGCCTCCCGAAGAAACCAATCATGTAACACCGTGAAGTTTGCCCAGCAAAACTGATTTTGGTCCTCTAGGCTCCAGAACTATAAGAGAGCACATGTGTGTCATTTAAGCCACCAAGTCTGTGGTAATTCAGTCCAGCAGCCAGAGGAAAGCAATATACCTCCTCATAAATGGAGAAGTCCAGATCAAAACCCAGATTGGTGCCGAGCAGGCTTGCCCAGGCTCTCTGAACTTATCCCCAGACCGTCATCGAGCAGCATCAGGGAGGAGCGGAAGCAGTGCCATGCACCCCTGCGAAAGGGCCACCCTCCTGTCACCCTCCAGAGAGGGAGGCTCTCGGAGGATTCATGTTGTCAGCGTGTCCCCAATCCCTGAAGCAGCTCTGCTTCCTGCCTCTGTCTGAGGATGGATGCGACTATAAAGAGCAAAGGTGATTTACTACCCTCATGAGACTCTGGCCTCTGAAACGGCCGGGACATTAAAAGCCTTTCATTAAAAGGCTTTCTCTAAAGAGGCACGACAGCAAACAGGTCGCCCTGCTGCCATTTAATTGTGACCTTCAGTATAAAATCCATGCGGTTCCCTGAGCCTCTGTGAAGGCTCAACTGTTCTCTGTCCCATTCTCAACCTTGGCTCAAGGATCAGCATACAGCCAGGGCCCGTCCTCAAACGACACGGTGACTCTTTTGTGTTCTCCTCACTTTGTGGTCATGAGATACCTTTCATCATGAAAAGGATTGTGGATTTTTTTTTTAACCCAAGGATAAAACAGCTGAAAAGACACTTCCCCAAAAACACAATGTTTTCTTTTCTTTTCTAAAACCCAATCTTTGTTCCACTGAAGGTCTCGGTTTTAATGATGTCTTTCATGAGATGTCTCCCCTGAGATGAGACCAAAAAGGCAGCAATACATTTTTGTTCCTTGAGTTTAGTTATTTTATATTTTATTTTTTTGCTAATGAATCTGAACAATTCTCACGGCATTTCTCTCAGGCTAAAATAAAAATCTCAGCTTCTATTCTTAATGCACTAATACTGCATTGCCTCTAATTGGCTGGTTGAGTTAGGACCATACTTCAAAAAAGGATGCTGTTGGGTTCATCAATAAGAGTCAATGGGACATGGAGCATAATCCACCACTACCGAAACACAGAGATGAAAACACCCTCATCATACTCTAACTACAGCACATCGGAGGTCATATTATTGTTCCATGTTTTTGTTTCTTTCCCTTTAAGAGAACCATGCATCCCTACCCTTCGCCACACTTCTCGAAGGTCCTCACAGTGGGAGGTGTTAACTTCCTATAATACCATGTGACTTGCACTGGCCAATGAAATGTGAGCAGCAGTAAAGTTTGCCATTACATGGGTCTCCCTCTGCTGAGACTGAGAGAAAGTCTGCTCCTTTATCCTAGGTCACGGAATGAAAAGAGATGTGGATACGAGCCTAAGCTACATGCAGTAAACATGTAATAAGGGGAGCAATAAACCTGTGGCATTGAAAGGCACCGAGATTTAGGTGGGGATGTTTGTTACTGCAGTAGAACCTAGAAAAGCCTGACTAATACAAAGTACTTGAGGATAGCTGAGGTAATACTATGAAGGAGAACACATTAGTCAGGACTCTCACTTGCAAGTATCAGAAGTCTAACTTACTAAGCAAAAAGAAAAGCAGGGGCAGGGGAGGTCTTTATTGGCTCATTTAACTAAAGAAGAGTAGAGTTAGCTTTAGGCATGACCAGTGAAGCTCAAAAAAAAAAAAAAAATCAGCAGGACTCAGCTCCCACCTCTCAGTTCTATGTTTTATCAACCACAGTCTCGTTAGGTGTTGCCCTCAGCTCAAGGCTTACGGCCTCAAAGATCCAAGGCCACTTGGAAATGGGAAACTAGTTTAAAGTCTTGTGATTTTCTCTGCTTGAAAACTTGGGTAGAAACCATTGTGACAGACTCACTGCTCTGATTGGCCAGGCCTGGGTCCCATACCCAGCCCTCAGCCGGAGATGGGGTCAGTTCCCTGAGCCACATGGCAGAGGGTGATCCTTTGAGGAACACAGAGACTTCTGTTACCAGAAGAAGGGGAAATCAAGGCATAGCTAAAAAGAACATAAGTGTCTGCCACAGAAAGCAGGAAAACAGAATAAAAAGAAGTGGAATAAATGTTAGTTTTGAAACCATTTTTCATTGTTAAAGTAATTCTGTAGAAAATAAGAAAGATACAAAAAAATGTAGAGTTAAAAATCAAGGTCATCCATGCATCTGTCATAAAACAACCATTTGAAAGGCTTTTTTAGGTCTAGAGTTATTTAATTTCACGATGATCCTTGATTTTAAACATTTCCTTTCAGTTTACAATTTATTTAATAAACACATATATTTTGCACGTGATGAGTCTTAGTTATTTTTTTAAAGAGAGAAGGATGGTTGGTAACAGAGAGAGAAACAGGAAGAATCAATTTTTTATTGAGTTTTTCACATGGCTTTTGTTGCTCTGACAGTTGTTGTGTACGTGGGCGCTGGGGTTTGAACCTGTGTACTTCCACATGCCAGGCAAGTGCCGTAACTGCAGAGCCACCGCTCCAGCCCAATCTTAGTTATTTTTATAAACATAAAAGTTTTTTCTTTTTTTGTGTGGTGCTTAGGATTGAACCCATGGGCTTGAGTATGATCGGCAAGTGTCTACCACTGAACTACATCTCTAGCCCTATTTTTTAAAGGGTTGTCAATGTCCCCTGGATATATGAAAATGTAGCTTTAAGGGCTGGAATGGTGGCTTAGTGGCTGGAGTGCTTGCCTGGAATGTGCAAGGACCCAGGTTCAAACCCCAGCACCACATATACAAACTAAGTGTTGGAGCAACGAAACTACATGAAAAACTAAATAAAATTGATTCTCTCTCTCTCTCTCACTCTCTCTCTTTAAAAATAAATGTAGCTTTAAAAAAATGTCATGGAAAAGAAATGGGTAACAGAGAAGAAGCAGACAGAGTGCAGAGCACACTAAGTCATGGGGGAAGCTGCCGGAGAAGAGTCCGTCATTTATGTGATAAGCAAGTGGCAGCCACCCGTGACAAAGGATCCCAACCAGCCAGCTGTGATCTGACAACAGAATGACATCGAGCTTACGGCAGCTGCGCTTGGTAGAATTTGTCTCACCAAGAACATTAAAAGAGGACCCTGATTCACATTTTAGAAGGCTCCACAGGCTGGTAGAGAGGATTTATTTGAGGAACCAAATGCCAGCAAACAAAATGTGCAGAGGAGTCGCCTCCAGCGTCACCAAACATCCACGTGTTCCTTACATACTGCAGACTCTCTGCCAGTTGTTTTGGGGGCTTGCTCTGAGAGGAGAGGTGAGGTTAAGAATCTTCTACGCTGGGGCTGGAGCGGTGGCTCAGTGGTTATAGCGCTTGCCTGCCATGCGTGAGGATGTGAGTTCAAACCCCAGCACCACGTACACAGCAAAGTGTTAGAACAATGAAAGCCATGTGAAAAACTAAATGAGATTGATTCTCTCTTCCCCCCCCCAACTATCCCTCTCTCTCTTAAAAAATAATTTATAAAAAACTCTAGAGAAGACAGGGATCAAAGGAACTTATCTTAACTACTCAAAGGCGATATATGACAAACCCTCAGCTAGTATAATACTAAATGGAGAAAAGCTGAAAGCATTTCCACTAAACTCAGGATCAAGACAAGGCTGCCCACTCTCATCACTTCTATTGAATGTAGTTCTTGAGACCCTACCTGGAGCAATCAGGCAAGAGAAGAAAATCAAAGGGCTAAGAATAGGAAGTGAGGAAGTCAAATTATCCCTTTTTGCTGATGACATGATCCTATATAATCCTATATCTGGAAGATCAAAACAAACAAACAAAAAACAAAAAAACCCAACTCCACCAGAAAACTGCTTGAGCTTATAAGCAGATTTAGCAAAGTGGCAGGCTAAAAGATCAATACCCATAAATCAATAGCTTTCCTATACACTAACAATAACAGGGCAAAAGAAGAAATCAGGAAAGCAGTCTCATTCACAATATCCTCAAAATGAATAAAATACTTGGGAATTAATCTAACAAGGAAAGTAAAAGAACTGTCTACAGTGAAAATCATCAAACATTGAAGAAAGAAATCAAAGAAGACCTGAGAAGATGGAAAGATGTTCCATGCTCTTGTTAGGCAAAATTAATATAACTAAAATGGCCATTCTGCCAAAAGCACTGTACAGATTCAATGCAATCCCCATTAAGATACCAACGTCATTCTTTTTTTTTCCAATGTCATTCTTTACAGATATAGAAAAAGCAATTTGAAGATTCATTTGGAACAACAAGACACCCAGAATAGCCAAAACATTATTAAGCAAGAAAGACGAAACAGGAGGATTCTCAATACCAGATCTAAAACTATACTATAGAGCTGTAGTAACAAAAACAGTATGGTACTGGTATCAAAACAGGAATGAAGACCAATGGAATAGAATAGAAGACTCTGAGAAAACCCACAAATCTTTAAACATCTGATCTTTGACGAAGGGGGTCAAAATATAACATGGAGGAGAGACAGCCTATTCAACAAATGGTGCTGGACAAACTGGACAGGTATTTGCAGGAAGTTGAAATTAGAACCTTATCTCTCACCTTGAATAAAATTCAAATCAAAATGGATCAAGGAACTGGAAGTTAAACCAGCTACCTTACAACTGCTAGAAGAAAAATTAGGACCAACACTCCAACATTTGGGAGTTGGCAATGACTTCCTCAAGAAGACTCCTAAAGTGAAAGAATTACAGTAAAAAATCAATGAGTGGGATGCCATTAAGCTAAAAAGCTTCTGCTCAGCCAAGGAATTGGTCAAAATTGTCAAGAGACAGCCTACAGAATGTGAGATAATCATGGTCTGTGATTCCTCTGACAGGGGACTAATATCCAGAATTTACAAAGAACTCAAAAAACTTAATAACAGAAACACAAATAATCCAGTCAACACACTGGTCTAAGAGCTAAAAAGAAACTTCTCAACAGAGGAAATTGAGCAAGCAAGTGAAAATATAAGAAATTATTCTGAATCACTAGTAATCAGAGAAATGCAAATGACATTAAGATTTCACCTCACTCCAGTCAGATTGGCAAAGATGAAGAACACAAACAATAACAAGTGCTGGAGGGGTTTCGGGTAGTTAGGAGCACTAGCACACTGTTGGTAGAACTGCAGACTGGTCCAGCCACTCTGGAAAACAGTGTGAAGAATCCTCAAAAAATTAAGAATGGATCCACCATACAATCCAGCTATTCCTCTTCTGGATATTTTCCCAGAAGAGTTAGAATCAGCACATTACAGCGACACAGCAAAATCCATGTTCATAGCAGCTCAAGTTACAATAGCTAAACTATGGAACCAACTCAGATGCCCCTCACTGGATGAATGGATCCAAAAACTGTGATAGATACATACATATATACATGCATATACACACACACATTCATACATATATACAATGGAGTTCTACTCAGCAATTAGAAACAATATTGCAGCCTTTGAAGGCAAATGGATGGCGATGGAAGAAATCATGCTGAGCGAAGTTAGCTAAACCCAAAAAGTCTAGGGTCGAATATTCTCACTCATTTGTGGAGGCTGGAGCTTGGGCTTGGGTGAAAGGTATTCAAACTCACATATTAGACCCAGCAAAAGCATAGCAACACATAATCTAGGGCAACCATAGATATGGGGATGGGGCAGGGGGAGAGAAAAGGGAGGGAGAAGAACGATGGATCTAGAGTGAAAATCAACAATGTCTTTATTCCCCTGAGAATCCAAATAATATTTATGCCATCATTTTAATTCTGGAAAATTCACAATCTAAGCATTTAGGTGTGAAATATAGAAGAAGCAAGAGACTGGGGTGTGGGTGATGTGGGGGTAATTCTGGTTTACAAACAAATCCATATCATGTTGTTACTTTATATGCATTTATGATTTACAATAATTCAACTCCTTGATAAAAAATTTACAAAAAATGCAGCCAGACCCACTCATTCCCATCTTGTGAATGGCTGTTTCCACGCTACAGTGACAACAGAGTGGAGACGATATGTGGCGGAAAGCCTGAAAGAGTTAACTGTCCTCTTCAGAAAAATCTGTGCACCCCTGACCTTGAAAGCCATTCCTTATATCCCAGGACCCAGATAATTGGAACTGTGCTCTTTAGGGCAAATCTAAGGCTCTGATCTGGATATTTCTCCCACTCTGTTGCTGGGGAATTGGGTTTGGCATCAGAGGGGGCAAATGGTGTAAGGAACTGGTAGGAAAGCTGAATGCACTCGGAGTTAGGTCTCAGGAGGGGAGACCAGGGCCTTAGAACCCTAACACTTCTCACCTGGGCTTGTGACTTTCCCCAGGCCCCAGAGCACTCAGACACGTCCCATGCCCTGCCCTGTGCCTGTCACTTCAGCCCTCTCCAGTGGAGGACAGCGTTCAGCCCTCCTGGCCCGGAGCACACCCCCTGCTCCATTAGCATCAGGAGATGCTTTAAACATTCCTGTTTTTTCATTTTCTTGTTATTTCTTACTATGGAAAATTTCAAAGATATACAAAAATAGATAGAAAAAAAATGAAGCCATAGTCTCCATCAACCAGTTTCAGCTACACTGCTTGCCATGTCAGCCACTTAACGGAACTCCTTTCCCCCACCCTCCGTCCACAGAAGATGTGATTTCACACATAAATATATCAGCTATTTCTCTAAAAACTAATAACTTTTATTTTGACTGTGAAATCATTATCATTATGCTTTAAATAATTCCTTATTTCATCAAATTTCTATTACATGTTCAAACTCCCAATTTTCTCATCGTTTTTATATAACTATTCCTTTGAATCAGGATCCAATTAAGATCCACACATTGAAATTTTAAAAACCATATTTTTTATTCCAATACAGACCCACCATCCTCGTTTTAGCGTTTCTAAGTGTGATATGTTTCTTACTATCTACATGAATATATAATGTAGTGTTTCTCTTCCTGAAAATTAGTTGTTAAAGTATGACCCTAATTTAGAAAACATGGCAATTTATGAGAAAAGAATGGAAGATATTATTTTTAGAAAGGCAACTCTTACCCGAGGCCTCCTAGACCCAGCCTAGATGATTTTTGGTACTGGCCCTGCCAGTCTCCAAGCCTGATTCCACCAACCATCTGTTCTCTCCACCCCCTTTCCAATGTGGCAGTGGGCTGCTAGTGACGATCACATAAGCAGGCTGTTTAAATGCACCACAAATTCAGGTCATCAGCTGGGCCACCCTATTTCTCTCCAGTTGATTCCCTATCGGCTTCTGCAGAGCAGCTGCGGCAGCCCCCGCCCCTCCCCCATCAGCCTCCAGAACCTGCCTGGGCCTCCCCCTCAGCAGATGCCTCCACACCTACGCCAGTGTACGAGAGCCAGAGCCTGGCAGCACCTGCCATGAACTGCCTCAGATTTGCTCTTACTGTCGTCTCTGGTCTCAGAGGAAGGAGTACCTTTCTTCTTGAATCTGTACACATGTATATATGCACAGAGAAGTAGCTGAGACGTGGTTCACTAAAACGTCAACCCAGCTGTATTTGGGAAGCAGGCTCTTAGGTGGGCCTGGAATGCCCTTTCTGTTGTAGCCCTTCCTAAGTCCATGATGACTGACAATGGCAATGAGAGCCACCATTAACCATTTACAGAGGTCCCAACTAATGCTAGCTTGATTTATAACTTTGTACCCTATGATGGGACGGAGCGTTACACATTCAGTAGAAAGCATCCTTCACATTAGGAAGCTTGACCTTTACCAAGGGCTGGCAATAAGCAGCAGGACAATCTCTCTCAGTAGGCTAGACAGTGACAGCAGTGACTGTGACCCACAGCTCCTAGTTGACCACCAGATCACAAGGAGAAACCTCCAGCACTTTACCGTGCCCATTTTGCTAATCTCTGATGGTCAGGAGGTTGGATGTTTTAAGTGCATTTTTAATTGCAATATTTTCAAGAAGCAATGGGACTACTGGAACTACTACAGGCTGGACCTGTTGGTGACCCCATTTGTGGCGTATCACAATCACCATATTTACTGTGGAGAAATGGAGGCTTAGAGAGGGACCTGCTGCAGTGCTTTCGCAATATGCCCACGCATTCTTTAACTCTTCCATTCACAAGTTGGAGCTTAATAATTTTCCCTTTGACTCTACCTACTGTCCTGCTTCTAATAGAATATGACAGAAAGGGAGGTTTGAATTCCAAGACTAAGTCATACAAGGCACCATGCCTTCCTCCTTAAACACAAATCTTCATTTCCAAAGGAGGCCAGTCCCCACGTCTCGGGAAGACTCAAACAGCCTGTGGAAAGGCCACGTGGGAGAAATCGGATGTCTCCACATGGCAACCAGTCCCATGTCCATAAGCCACCCTGAGAGCAGGACCCCCGGTCTAGCCTTCAGATGAGTGCAGCCCATGACCTCATGGGAGACTCTGAAACACCCAGTCCAGATGTGAACAGATTTCTGACCCACAGAAACTGTAGCACACTAATTAATGTTTAAGTCACTAAGTTTTAGGGGCAATTTATTATACAGTAATAAATACAGAAAACATTTTCCCCAGTCATATGATCAGTAAGTGGTGGGGTGGAGACTTCAATACTGGTTTGTCCCCAAAGCTCAGGTTCTTAACCCCAACCCAAAGCTGCCTGAAATTCTAGTTTATAATCTGCTTCCTTAAAAAAGAAAAAAAAAAACATTGACCTAAGGGCTGGAGTGGTGGCTCAGAGGTTACAGCACCTGCCTGGCATGCGTGAGTACATGGGTTCAAATCCCAGCACATGTACGCAAGGAAGTCTGAACAAAGAGAGCCACATGAAAAACTAAATAAAACCAATACTGTCTGCCTCTCTCTCTTTCTCTGTTCCTCTCTCTTAAAAAGCAAAACAAAACAAAAGAAAAAAACCTTGACATAGTTCCTCTCTTACAAAGTTCACCTTCCTCCAATCTGTATCTTTAAGCCCTACTCAAAAGGCCCATCCAGGGCTGCAGCGGAGGCTGCTGACAGTTACAGTACTTGCTTGGCATGCAAGAGGACCCAGGTTCAAACCCCAGCACCACATACACCACAATGTGTTGGAGAAACAAAGGCCAGATGAAAAAATAAATAAAATTAATTCTTTCTTTCTCTCCCTTTCTCTTTCTCTTAAAAAGGAAAAAGAAAAAAAAAAGCCCATCCATCATGCTCCTGTCCCCAGTAACAACCATATTTGCCAAAGATCCCACTCATTTTATTGGCAACCTCCCATCTCCAGGCTGTCAGCATTAATGCCTCCATCCAAGTGTTGTGGTGAAGGTTAAACGAGGTAATAGTCAAAGAGTTTAACAGTCCATCAACACTATTATCTCCCGGACACAGAACATCTTCTGCTCATGAGTAAGGATTCTATCACCACTTTACTTTAAAATCATCTAGGAAGCTTTAAAAATTGAACAAAGGCCATGATCAGATGGTACCTGAAGATTCAGATTTAACAGGTCTTACGTGAAGCCAAGCACCAATATTTTCCCAAAATTTCTCAGATGATTTTAAAGCGCAGCCAGGTTAGATCGGAGGTTTAGATCAGAAGTTCTCAACCAGAGATAGTCTTGCTTCTCCCCCAGCACTGGGGATGTTTGCTGGTGTCTGTACACTCTTGGTCGGTTGTCACAATTGTCCAGGGCTGGTACTGACATCTAATGGGTAGAGGTCAGTGATGCTGCTAACCCTCCTCCAGCATCCTGGCCAGGGGCCTGCAACAAGGAATTATTCAGACCTACACGTCCACAGCGCCATGTTGAGAAAACCTGCATTGGATAGTACTTCCTGCTTTCATCCTTGACGTTCTTAAGAACTTTGGTTCTTGTTGGGTGTGGTGGCGCAAACCTGTAATCCCAGCACTTGGGAGGCTGAGGCAGGAGGAGCACAAGTTCAAAGCCAGCCTCAGCAACTTAGGGAGGCCCTAAGCAACTTCACAAGACCCTATCTCAAAATCAAAAATAAAAAGGGCTGGGGATATGGCTCAGTGGTTAAGCACCCCGGGTTTAATCCCTGATACAAAAACAAAAACAAACCAAAAAAAAAGAAAAGAAAGAAATTACTTTGGTTCCTACTTCTCTGACTCCTGATCATGAGAATCCTTGAGAAGAACATTAACACCTGAGTTATGACCTCTTAAAATCAAATCTGGACACCAACCAACTTGGCCACTATCCCAGCTGGGCTTGGCTCCAGGCCTGCCGCCGAGGACCATGCAAGATCTTGTGCTTCCCCATTTCCCTTTAGGACTTTGTTAACATCTAATTACAACACTCACTACAGAAACTACACCTAGTTGTAAACACATCTCTCTCACCCCAAGGACTGCAGCCATAATTTATTCATCTCTGGTTTTTTTCCGCAGCACCAACCTCTGAGTGTTGCGGCAGGTAGGTGCTCAACAGATATTTATTGCACAAAATGAATCTCGGCAGCTCTTTGAAAAGGAATGAAAGCACAGATACCAGCTCAAGCCAGAGCTCTAGGGTTTCTGTTCCCGTGGAGCCCAGCTGAAATGGCTGTTGCTGCCATCTCACAGCCTATCTGTATGTGCTGCCGGTGGACCTCGCAGCCACTTCTAGTGACGAACCTTGCGCAACAAACGACCAGGGATTGGAGAGGATGTTCACACAGAAGTTTTTATTTTTAAGATTCTTCTTCATTGGTTATTACCAATGGGAAGGAAAACAGTTCATTTTTAAGGCAAGTAACAACTTGCGGAATGGTCCTGAAAATACCACCTTGTCTTAGAAAAATATATACAAGCCAGGCACAGTGGTACACGCCTGTAATCCCAGCAACTCCGGAAGCTGAGGCAGGAGACTTGCAAGTTCAAAGCCAGCCTCAGAAACTTAGCAAGACCCTGTCTCAAAATAAAATATAAAAAAAGGGCTGGGATGTGGCTCAGTTGTTAAGCACTCCTGAGTTCACTCCCTGGTACCAAACACACACAATATATATATATATATATATATACACACACACAACACATTTATATATATACAACACATATTTATATATACATATATACACACACACATAATGTGTATATATGTATACACACATATGTTCTGCATATATATATATATATATATATACACATACGTGCAAAGCAATGAATTATGAGCCTTCCACTTCATTTTCTTTTTTAAAGAAAGAGGGGACAGTGAGAGAGAGAGAGATAAAGAGAGAAGCAATTTTTATTTAGTTTTTCATGTGACTTTCACTCCTCGGACACTTAGTTGTGTACATGGGGCTGGGGTTTGAACTCACGTACTTGCACATGCCAGGCAAGCGCCATAAATGCTGGGCCACCGCTCCAGCCAGAGCCTTCCACTTCATAATGGACAAAATTAGGCACAGATGTAGAAGCTAAATGAAAAACATGATTTTCCAATATTGCTCTCCTTTCAATGTGCAGTGTAGGTTTTTTTTTTAAATCCTAATATCCGGGGTCTTTTAAAAATTCTCAGTATTGAGAAAGACAGTCAAAAGTCTTTTCAACATTCTCAAGGCAGATTCTGGCAAAAGCCGTGTCATGGAGGGCTAGGAGTCTAATTTAAGGTGTCGCACTCTGTTTGCAACGTGACTTGGCAAGCTTCACATGATCTACTTGTGCCTCAATTTCCTGACATTGTTCTTGCGAAGGGTTGGCATGGAAACATTCTAAACCAACAGATTAAATAAACATATTATTTTCTGTAAACTGAAGTGTCTTTTCTTCCACCTATGACTGTCAGTGGTAAAGCACAGTTTGCATGATGTCCTAAGGTGACATCTTTCCTGACCACCCTCGGTGAGCACTCAGAAACTTGAGCTGCTCTGTCTCAGCACCTAATGCATTTCCCTATTCTCGTCCCCTGCTGGAGCACAAATTCCACGAAGACTGGGATTCTGTGCTACCTGTACCCTGCTCTATCTGCACCACCTAGAATGATGTTCAGCACATGGTAGAGCTCAATGCATATTCCTACATAAGTGAATAAATGATACACTCATATACTTTATAAAGCCATCAAAAGGCATGGATTAGATGTAACTGAATCATCTAGATCTCCAAAGTACATACTGGAGTTAAATAAAAGCAAGTTGTAGAATAATATATATATATACATATATACATGTATATATATATATATATATTTCTTCATCTGCAAAATAGAGTCGGTAAAGCACTATTACTGAAATCAAATTAGGTCATTGGTATTAAATTCTAAGAACAGTGCTACAGGCTCCATAAATGTTAGCTGGCATCATCATTACCACTTCACATCACCGAAATAGCTCATACCAAACTATACTACTAACTTTATACAATATAAGCTAGTTTTATCTAGTGAAGTAACTAATTTCAAGAACTCTGGAAGACGCACTATGGACTCAGCTGATCGTTCTACGAGTGAAGGAGATCTAGACAGTTTTACTTTATCTGTCATATTCTAATATTATAAATGGAGAATTGATGAATATAGCTAAAGGTTAATAGTTAGAGGCAGGTACGGTGGCACATGCCTGTAATCCAAGTGGTTCAGGAGGCTGAGGCAGGAGGATGGAAAGTTCAAAGCCAGCCTCTTAGTGAGGCCCTAAGCAACTTAGTGAGACCCTGTCTCGAAATAAAATATTAAAAGGGCTGGGGATGTGGCTCAGTGGTTGAGCACACCTGAGTTCAATCCCTGGGACCAAAGTTTAGTCTTATTTCCTGAGACATAATGACCTTCAGAGAGAGAGGAAGGGAGGCCAAGGCAGAAGGATCACTTGAGTACACCAATTCAAGACCAGTCTGGGCAACACAGTAAGAGCCTATCTCAAAAGGGTAGGGGGAGGGGCTGGAGCGGTGGCTCGGAGGTTTCGGCGCTTACCTGGCAAGCAGGAGGACCCGGGTTCAAACCCCAGCACCACGTACACAACTGAGTGTTGGAGCAACTAAGGCCATGTGAGGGACTGAATAAAGTTGTTTCTCTCTTTCTCTGTCTCTCTCACTGTCCCTCTCTCTTTAAAAAAAACAAAAAAAAAAGGGTAGGGGGAGATTAATTATTTAGGATAAGAGTTTGTTTTCTATTTTATTCCTGAAGTATCTCTGGAATGAAATCACTGCATGGACAGGATGAGCTCTGCCTGGGTGAAAAATAATTAAGAGTCACAAATATAATTGACCAGGGTCCTGGATGAGTTAGTTCTCTTAAATTGGAGAAAACCATCATTAGTGTAAGATTGAGATTAGGAATAAACTATTTGAACTTACTGTTCTTTTAGCCATTCCTCCACAAACGGAATGGAGAAGAATTCTGTGAACGATTCCCCTGTCCTCTTCGGGTTCTGACTGGATACCGTGCCAAGAAAACAATAAGCAAGAATTCAAGTCAATTGCTGCTATTCTGCTTACAAATTCACATGACTAAATCCTTAGGGTCACTGAATGTTCAAAGACACGAACAACTTACTTGTACAACCACTCAGTAAGAAAATCACAGGCAACGAATTTGGTTCTTTTCCTCTAAAGAGAAAGAGAGAGAAGAGATAATCCAATTACATTCTTATATGGCCACATGTCTGAGTAGGACAAAGAAGAGAGAGGTTAATTGATTAAATGCAGATGAAATATGCATGAGACCAATATGAAATTTATAAGCATTCCAACAAACAGTAACTCAGGCAACATAAAGAATTCTGAAGACATCTCTCCAGTCAACTTTGGAGAAGCATATTTTCTGATCGTAGGGACTAATAAAAGACAGTAAACATAGTAGGGGTTTATTATGTGCTTTCACAATTGTCTTGGAAAGGTTTTGTGAATTATTTTTTGTTATTTTTAAAGAGAGATGGAGGGAGAGAGAGAGAGAGAAAGAGAATTAATTTTATTTGCTCATCTGGCCTTTGTTTCTCTGACACTTAGTTGCGTATGTGGTGCTGCGGTTTGAACCCAGGTCTTCGTGCATGTCAGGCAATCGCCATAACCTCTGAGCCACCACTCCAGCTCAGGTTTTGTTATTTAAATCTAGGCCACAATGCTCTTTTTTGAATATACTCATGTACAACTTAACAATGACACAAGCAGGGTAAGCTCTGAAGAAGGCATCGTTAGCTGATTTCACTGTTGTGCAAACATCATAGAATGTGCCAACACAAACTAAGAGAGCTGCTACAACACTAGGTGATATCATCTTATGGGACCACTGTTGTAAATGTGTTCCACCATTGGGCCATTGACTAAAACATCATTATGTAGCGCATGGCTTTATTGTATTTATTGTACCAAACCTCCGCCGCCACCACCAGTCCACTTAAATCCTCAGAACGGCAGCACATCAGGTCTGGATGTCACTTTCAAAGGTGAAAGTCAAACAAATAAAACTAAAAAATAAGTAAAAACCAAATCAAACATGGAAGCCGAGCACATGGGTGCCATTAGCTCGTACAGCCAATCCCACTGGCCTGTCCACTTAATATCACTTTCCACTTTGTCCTTATTAACAGAAACCTGATTGCTTCTAAGTGACAACTGATTTAGCCCCAAACAAACAAAAACATTTCCCAGGCTCCCAGGTAGCAGGGGACAGCTGTGTGACTCAGCGATGCCAAGGGGCATATCCTAGAGAGAGCTGAGAAAATTCTGCTTTCCTGATTTGTGCTGTCCCTAATTCCTTGAAGTTTCCCTCTACTTCTTTCAGTTTGGAACACAGATGTGGATCTGGGAGTGTAGTGGTCCCTTTTATATTTTTTAAAGAGAGAGAGGGACAGTGAGAGACAGAGACAAAGAGAGAATCAATTTTATTTAGTTTTTCATTTGGTTTATGTTGCTCCATTGTGTATGCAGTGCTGGGGTTCAAACCTGTGTGCTTGTGCACGCCAGGCAAGCGTCATAACCACTGAGCCACCACTCTATCCCTGTAGTGCCCCCTTTTAGCCATGAGACCAAAAGCCCCAAGTTAAGAATGGTGCAGTAGTGGGTAGAAAGAGCTGAGGTCTTTTCTGACTTCCTTAAGTCACCGCACCAGCTTGTGCCTGCCCTACTCCGGACGTCTAGATCTGTGCAGAAAAGTAAACTTCATTTGGTTTATGACCAGCGTCCTGGCCTTTCCACTCATGCAACTGAACGAAGTCCCTAGAGGACAGCCAGCCAGCTAGAAAACCACAGCGAAAGCAAGGCCCAGGGTACTGTGCTGAAAGGACAATTGGGGACACCAAGTGTCTTCTTGTGACCCAAACAGAACCAATCAATTCTGTTTAGAGGACTATGGAAACTGGTAGGTAGATAGAAGGTCCTTGCTCCTTCTTTTAGCAGAGCATCACCCAACAATTAAGTCTAGAGGGACTGGCTGCCAAGCACAGGGATTCTTCCCGCTAACGTAGGGAACACAAGTGCTCTGGACATTTTCTTTGCTTCCCCATGCCCCACCTTCTCTGCCCTGATTGGTCTGTCAGGAGGCTGATGTTATGGGTCACGTCAGCCAGGCTCCTGTTGGGTCCCCAAATGGGAGCCATCAGCAGGAGATCAGAGAGGAGAGGAGAGAAAGGGGAAGTATTATAGGTTAAATTGTGCGCGCCCCCCTCAAACCAAACCAAACCCTCACATGTTAAAGTCCTAACCTCCACTATCTCAGAATGTGGCCTTATTTGGAAATAGGACTGTGGCACATGTGCAGTCAGGCCTGGCCACTCCTGTGGGAGTGAACAAACTGAGGGTTCTATCACCAAGCAAGAAGGGAGATGCTGCGGGGTGGACCACAGTGGCAGATTCCCAATGACATCGTGCTAGACCCTGGATCCAGCTATGCAAGGTCCAAAATCCCTGGCCCTTTCGGGTGCATGGGCAGTAGATTTCCTTTTTGATGATGTCAGTATGTGCTGCTGTTTATTCCTTACAATAGAGAGTCTTCACCGCCATCAACGTCTTCTCCCACCAGCCAACTCCCGTGTGTCTAAGATGTCTCCAGGAAGCTTTCTCAGCATTCATTTCTGGCCTCTTCCTTTTGGGGTAGGCTCTCCCCAGGTTCTCTGTCCACCCCCATCACAGCACGTCACCCCCCTACATAACTACAGGCCCATGCGTCTGTCCCATCTGACCTACAAACTGTGAGGACACGGCAGACCTCTTTGTTGTCCTTTCTGTGCCCACTGCCCACTTGTGATCAATGAGTGTGTGGAGTACGAGAACGAATCAATTCGCCATTCGATGAAACACACGTGCAGGGACTCAGATATCCAAAAATAGGAACTGCTAGTATAATTCGGGACAATTTCGCTTCACTAAAGAAAGTGAAAATTTTATTAGGAGAAATTGTCCTTCTTTTTCTTTTTTTAATCCCCATTCACTTGAAAATAGGCAACTCAGCTTTAGAACCCCGGATAAGGTTGAAAGATTGTTGTGAAACTGATGCTCACCCAAAAGGAAAATGCTGGGGCTGGAGCGGTGGCTTGGCGGTTACGGCGCTTGCCTGGCATGTGCAAGTACATGGGTTCAAACCCCAGCACCCACATACACAATTAAGTGTCAGAGCAACAAAAGCCATGTGAAAAACTCAATAAAAATTCATTCTCTCTCTTTCTCTCACTGTCCTTCTCTCCTTAAAAAAAAAAAAAGGAAAATGCTCTCAAAGGTTTGTTCCAGAAAGCTTTATTATAGCTGCTGTTAGTAAATAAAATATAAGGCCCCGAGTTGCTGGAGATTAGCTGGAGCCTTTTGCCTTCATACTGAGGCTTTTATGAAAAAAAGAAAACGGAAACACTGCTGCCCAGGGTGATAAAATGGAACGTACTCAATCACACGATGTGGTCTTTCCAGCAGGATTCCCTTCAAAAAGCCATCGTTAATCAAAAAAAAGAAAACACTTGTACAGCAATGCAAATATGTAACTAGCAGGAATTGCTGTAAAATAATTTAAACAATCCGGCAATTGTAGGATGGCAGAGTTTCTCTCCTGTCCCACAAAAGACACATTGTTCCCTTGGCTTTTACTGTACTACTTAGTGGTAAGGATTTCTTCTATGAAGGGAATGCGGCCTGACTTACTCTATTAAACAGACTTTTAAGATAGCCAAGTGGTCTGATGTATGAAGGTCATGCAGACAGATTTAATCACTTTTGATGCAAAGAAATAAAAGGGAAGAAATCGTGTTTTCCCTCTGCTCTGGACAAGCGTGGACGTGCTGTGCATACCCAGGCATGTAAAACAGTGGGCATATTGTTCAGCTGTTGTTTGGTTTAAAAATTATCTGCTGGGGAGCTGAAAGAGAGAAGGGAAAGCAAAATGAAAACTTGTGGTGAGTGAAGAGATAAGAAAGGAAGTCATAGAAAAATGAAGGAGCAAGATTAAGAAAGCGTGGGCACCCGGGGTTTATGAAATGTGGACAAATACACTGAATTCCTTGATTGTTAAAAGGTACAAATGTTCAAGTTTGGGCAAGCAGAAGAAACAAGGCAATCTCAAGCAAGATTAAAAACTATTTTAATCTAGAGTTTAAAGGGAAAAGAAAGTGTTAGGGGATGATATCACTATGTCATCATGAATCTGCAACTTCAAATGCCTTAAAAATGGATGAAGAGAAGGATGGATTGATGCATTAGTGGATAGATATGTGATAAAGCAAATAAAGCAAAATGGGTGAGTGTAAAATTTAAGTTGGTAGTATGTGGGTACTTCCTCTGAGATTCTTTAAGTCCCTCCCCATCCCTCTCCACACTTTTTTTTGGTACTGGGGATTGAATCCAGGGGCACTTAACCACTGAGCCACATCCCCAATGCATTTTTATTTTTTCTTTGGAGACGGGATCTCCCTTAAGTTGCAGAGGCTTGAACTTGTGATTCTCCTGCCTCTGCCTCCCAAGATGCTGGGATTACAGGCAGGTACCACCATGCCCAGCAAGTTCTCCTATGTTTTGGGAAAAAACATTATAATAAAATGGGGGGAAGCATCATCATAAAAGACCCAGACCTCAGAGAGAAAATGCAGAAATGAAGAGAAGTTCACTTCAGACATTATTTTATACCAATTTTTATGTTGGGAGACACACACTGGAGACAGACTGGAGGTTGGAGACTGGGAAGAGAAGCATCTAGCGTTTCAATATCAAATGACTAATATAATCCCACCCTAAAAAGTCAAAAGCTCATGCTGTGAATTTGGTGGCATTAAGCTGGTGGAGACTCTCTGGGCTTGCAAGTGCAGAAATAAGTTCAGGTTACCTTGTGTCTTAGTTCAGTCAGGTTGCTACAACAAAAAGAGACGAGGAACTCCAAACAGTTTTTTCTCGACTTTGGAGGCTGGGCAGTCCAAGATGGAGGTGGCAGCAGCGGTGGTGTCTGCTGAGGGCCCATTCCTCATAGGTACCTTCTGAGTCCCCACGTGGAGCAGGGGGCAAACAGGATCCCTCAGGCCTCTTTCATGGGCGCACTGAACCCACACCACGAGGTTCCAGCCTCCTGATAGGATCATTTCCTTGAGACCCCGCCTCCTGATAGCACATTCGGAAGCGGCAAACCGGCTGCTGCAACAGGGTAACCCCAACCTCCAAATCTCAGTAGCTTGTATCAGCCAAGGTTTATTTCTCACTCCTGGTACGTGACTATTTTGCTCTGTGGTGGCCCTCTGCGCCATGCTGGCTTTACTCGAAGACCCAGGCGGACGGAGCCGCCTCCACCTGGGCAGAGTCGGTCATCACGGCAAACAAACATGTGGCCATTCATTCCGCGGACCAAGCAGTTGCACGGTCAGGCCTCCCTTAGAGGTCTCAAATATTTTTGAGCCATGATATACTCTAGCACTGGGTGCTGCGGTGAAGATGGAGGTTGGTGAGCAACACAAGGGTCCTGTGCCTGGTGGCAGAGCCACATCTGGAAGCACTGCGCATGCTCGTGGTGTTCAGGGCCAGGAGGGGCTCTAGTCACCCACCAACAGACTGGCATTGGTTCCAAGTGGCAGCTGACCCCTTGGCTGTGGCTTCATCACCCGCCTGCTGCTTCCTAATTCTCTCCTCCTCTCTGCTTTCCAGTTCTGCCAACCTGGGGTTTTGAAAGCTTTCTCCTTGTCCCTGGGTCTCTTCTCTTCTGCCAGCACTGTGGATTGCCCGTTCTCGCTGTCGTCTCACATCCCACCTCCTAGAAGGAAGAGTCTGATTGGGCTGGGTGGCCACCACCCAGGACAGAGCATCCCCGTTGGCACAGCACCTGGACCAGTCCATTGCAGAACCACTCACCAGCCCACAGCGGCTGCCCAAAGGCCTGACACTTATTCCTGGTTCGGTTGCTTGTGGCCAGGGGCTGGGGACATGGACAAAGCAGGGACAAAGAACTGCAGCCAAAGGCTGTCCACTCGGCATGCACATAGAACATCACAGCCTTCTTTGCCACATAAAAATTCAATAAACTCTCAGTCAACTTTGAGATACCTGAGAATTCTCAAACTTAACAAACTAATCAATAATAACTATCCCAGAAATCAACAAACACTTGGATGATAACCAATGCCAAAACACTTATCACGGCAAACTTCAGTCACGCTTTCTCACTACACCAGAATTTCACTAGAGAAAAGCAATACTTCCCGAAGAAGTTAAAAAATGTACTAAGAACACAAAATACCGGCAAAGAATTCCAGCCCAGGCCACACAATCATTTCTAAAAGTGTTCTTGATAAAAACGAGTAATGCTAAAATAATTCTACCACACCCTTCCTGCTAGAATCTATTTTTTTTTTTTTTTACAATCTTTAGAATTTTTCTCTTTTTTTAAACAATAGCTGATGGTATTTCTAATTTCCCCATTGGCCAAGGCCAGGAAATGAAGTTTCTTCCTTCACTGACCAAAGCCTAAAAAAGATATTCAGGTATTTGATTTAAAAAGAAGAAGATGTCCGAGCAACGAAGGCCACATGAAAAACTAAATAAAATCGATTCTGTCTTTCTCTCTCTCACTGTCCCTCTCCCTTTAAAAAGAAGATGACGATGACAACTATAATAAACGATTATGAGATGGGTAAGGAATGTAAAAGAACAAAAGGATTTGTTTTACTGAATTATTCATAGTGGCAAATTTTAGTGTCATGATATCATCAAAGGAGCTGTCAGGGGTTATAAATAGTTTCCTGATAACCACTATTGTTTACAATACTCTTTACGGTAGCACAACTTGAGCAAACAAAATCTGAACGGTGGGAAAAGAGGTCTTATGGCCTCTCTAGATTCCACATTTAGTACACATTTAAGGCCGAGATATTATTTTTAGCCGTCATTTAATTCATGCAAAAAACTCCTTATTGCTTTCCAAATTAAGCAAAGTTTGCTGCTCCACTTTGACTCAATTCAGCAATCATTTACTGAACACCTACTATATGCCAGACACTGGGCTAAACTCTTTTCTTTTTTTTTTTTCCTTTTGGTACCAGGGATTGAACCCAGGGGTGCGTAACCACTGAGCCACATCCCCATCCCTTTTTATTTTCTGTGTTGAAACAAGGTCTTGCTAAGTTGCTAAGGCTGGTTTGAACTTGCGATCCTCCTGCCTCGGCCTCCTGAGCCCGCTGGGATTATAGATAGCATGCACCACCACACCTGGCTAATGCTGAACTCTTGAGATAAAGGAATTAGAAAGACAAGGCCCCACCACGGCTGATGCAACCTCCAGCAACTCCCTAACCCAGCTAGGAAGCAGCCCCTGTGGTGCAGACCCTGCCCACCTCCAGCAGCACCCTCTTCGAAAGCAGTCCTGCTCTTCCCCTCTCCTGCTCCTGAACCTCAACCACTGCTTCCCATTTGTCCTAGCCAAAAGACTTTCTCTCAGGTCCACTTGAGCTTAAAGGACACAAGCTGGGGCCACAAAAGGGAGGACCCATTCGAGGGTGGCGTCAACCCAAAAGGAACAGAATCAACAGATAGAGAGGAATCAAGTCATGGAGACATCATCTGGGCCCCTTATGGGGCTGCACCAGAAGATCTCCCCACGGCCTCTTGTCTGCATTAAAAAAAAAAATCTCCTTTGTACTTAAAGTTGGTGTGAATGGGAGTTTTGCTGTCACTTGCAGGACCTGTCCTCAAAGCATCAACTCCAGCAAATATGGGAATCTTAGCTCTGCATTCTTAACACTGTCCAGTTGAAACACACTAATTTGAGTTTGCTTTACTTTTTGCAGCTAATGACATACAAAACATAAGCCTTGTATTTAAAAAAAAATGCTGCTAATGGCATACAAAATATAAGCTTTGTATTTAAAAAAAAATTGCAGTAAAAAAATCATTAACTTAACCCAAGTGCCCAAAATATTTTCAGAGATGTACCAGAAAGCACTCCCAAGTGAAGTTTGCAACACAGCCATCATGGCTGCTCCGTTCAATACAGCAGTTTAATTGAGTTCTAATTACGTTCTAATTAAGTTCTGATCTCCCGTGTTCCAATTAAGCTAATCCAAAAGCACAACACTGGAAGTCAAGGGATCGCTTAAGAACATCAACCCAAATGCAATGTTTAATCTTCATAATGATATTTACATGACTCACAATTTTTTTAAAAATGAGAGAGAGAGAGAGAAATGAACAGAAAGAATCAACTTTATTTATTTTTCCATCTGGCCCTTGTTTCTCCGACACTTAGTTGTGTAGGTGGTGCTGTGGTTCAAACCCAGGTCCTCATGCATGCCAGGCAAGCACTCCAGCCCCAACGTCTCACAATGTGTTCGAGTGGAATACACCCAATTCCTGGAAGGACAGGAACGGTACCGCAGCCTTTTAACCAACCTTGGGTCTAAAAAGAATGCTAAAGTTTCAACAATTGCACATTTGATTTCCTGCCATAAAACTTTCCTCTCTTCCCTCTGATGTGGACTCTGGCCAGGGAAGGCAACTGGCAAGCCTCCACAACATTTGTTGCTGTTTGGGTTGGGCTGGGGGCAATAAGCTGTCCTTGTAGACAGTGTTCAGTGAACTGAAGGATGAGCGGACTATCTCTGAAGCCGAGTTGCCTGAGTTCAGTTCTTATTCTGCTGTTTACTGGTAAATGACTTTGGCCGCCGTTTCTTAGTCTGTAAGATGGGAATGATGTATGGTACCTAGTGATCCTGTGTAGTTATAAAGATAAATACAATTTAAAAGATACATTCATATTATATTCTCAGGTTCTGAGTCACTAATTTTTCTAATAGTTATGTCTTGATTTTTACTAATACATGTCATTGTTAAGGGACTAGAGGTTGAGTATCCCTTATCCAAAATGCCTAGAACCAAAAGGACTTTGGGATTCGGATAGTTTCAGATTTTGTAATACTTGCATGTACATAATATCTTGGGGAGGACCCAAATCTAAAGAGGAAATACAGTTGTTTCATATCTTATAGCCTAAAGATAATTTGATGTGATATTTTCACTATTTTGTGTATGAAACGGTTTCATGGTGTGGAATTTTCAACTATGGTGTCATGTTGGTGCTCAAAAAGTTTGAGATTTTGGAGGATTTTGGATTTCAGATGTTCAGATTAGGGATCCTCAAACTGTAGTATTTTTGGAATGATGAGGAGAGTCCATCCTTGGCCATCTATAATATCCAGAAAGTAGTAACAGGGATGCCATCCACCATTAATTTATGCAACAGCTGGTCAATCAGAAGACACCAGAAAGGCCGGATGAGGTAGTGTAATCCCAGGGACTCAGGAGGCTGAGACAGAAGGAACTCAAGTTCAAGGACAGCCTCAGAAACTTAGCCCAACTTAGCACCCTGTCTCAAAATAGAAATAAAAAGGGCTGGGGATATAGCTCAATCTCTAGTACAAAAACAAAACAAAACAAAACAAAAAAAACAAAAACAACAACAATAAAAAAAAAACACAGGGGAGAATTATGGTCCCTTTTGTAATTTTCTTTTTGCAAGCATAATGCTAATAGTATTAATAGCAGGTCATGTATATCTGAGTGTTGCCTATAAGCCAGGAATACTTAAATTTTACTTAACTCATCCTTAAAAGAACTACATATTATTAGGTACTACACATTATTCCCATTTTACAGATTAAGAAATTAGGGTGCAGAGAAGCTAAACGCTTTGCCCAAAGTCATTCACCAGTAAGTGGAAGAATAAGAATTCAAACCAGACAGTCCACCTCCAGAGCTAACCTTACCATGCATCAGCTCATTTAAGCCTCGCAACACTCCTGCCTTTGGTTTACAAATGAGGAGAGATTTGCAGACAAGCAACTTCCCTGAAGTCACCAGGCTGGAGCCAGAAGTGAAACCCGTCGTCTCTTGCCAAATGATACTATTTTAAGCGCAGCATATGAGGTAAACTGCGGAAAGATCCACCATTCTCCACCTCTTTCTGTATTCATAACTTCTGCAATGTGGCTTTACTGCTTTTCCCTTCAAGAGGTGGAATTTAGGGGCTGGGACGGTGGCTCAGTGGTAGAGCGCTTGCCTGGCATGCGTGAGTACCTGAGTTCAATCCCCAGTACCACATGCACCACTAAGTGGAGGAAAAACAAAACAAACAAAAAAATCCAGATGAAAAAATAAATAAAATTCTCTCTCTCTTTGAAAAAAAAAAAAAAAAAAAAGAAGTGGAATCTATTTCCTAACTCCTTGAATCTGGGCTTGTGTTTTGCTTTGCCCAATGTGATGAATCTGACATCATGTAGTTCCAAGTCTCAGTCTCACTTGCCCCTCAAATCCTAGCAATGCTGCTGGGCTGCCATGTAAACCACCTAGGGTAAGGGTTCTGAGGGGGGCTGAGAGACCCAGTGGAGCAGCCACGGCCAACCCAGACCAGCCTGCACACAGCCAAAGGCAAAAGGACCTCCCATCTGAGTCCTGGCCAAATCGCAGATCTGCACAATGGGGAACTAAATAAACAGTTGTAATTTTAAGCCACTAACTACTGAGTTAGATTGTTCTACAGCAAAAAGTTTATCTATTTATAATAACTGAAATGCAACTTGGAGCCAAATGATAATGTTCTCCATATTTGGGGGCCAGTCAAGACTGCCACCACAGCCATCTGGCACAAAGCCATGCTCCAATGTAAGAGGACAAAGCTTTGGGCCAGAGAAGGAAAGTCCTGCCACAAAGCCCTGCCCTTTAATTTGTAAAGAGGTCCACCGGTCACCATCAGGGCAGAGTCTGTTGACTCTCTCCTTTGAGGTTGACTTTGATTTTTAGAAACAAAAGCAACTCTGGCCAAGTTTGGGGAATGGAGTGATCAATGCTCTTTTGTTAAAATAAAAAAAGAACAGAAGCATGACTATAAAGTTATAATAAGATTTTCTTACAGGGCTTACAAACTGGATCTGATAGCAATTCCAAGAGTCACAAAGGGAAATTATTTTTAAATAAATCGAAAAAAAAATAAAAGCCCCTTAAAAATTTTATTAATGCATTATAGGTATATGCAATATTGGGGTTCATTTTGGCATAATCATACATTCATGGAATACAATTTGCTCCACTTCAGTCCCAGTACTTCCTCTTTCCTTCTCCTCCTCCCTCTGTTCCTTTTTCTCTACATTTTAACTCATAAAAATTATACAACTAAATGTTTAGGCAATTTAAAATTTTAAGACAAATTTTGACACAAAAATCATACATATTTACGGGGTACCATGTGATGTTTTGATATATGAACTCACTGTGTAATGCTCACATCAGGATAGGCATGTCTACTTGCTCAAACATTCTTGTTGATACTGAGATATTTTCAGTATCAACAGCCTCATCACCACGAGAGTGAACAAATGTTCACTCCAGAGTCCGATTCCTGGGTTCAAACCTGAGCTCTTCCTCTTAGCAGTCACACAAACCTGGAGAAGCTCTCTGGGCCTCAGTTTCCTCAGTTACTAAGTATAGAAGATAGAACCACCCACTCACAGGGCTACAGTGATGAGTAAAGGAGGTCACAGTGAAGCAATGTCTGGTGTCTACAAAAGGTTGGTCATTAAAAATGATCACCACGAATGGGTAGGGGCCGTCTCCTGACGCTTGCTCAGATTAGTTTGACAATGATAGATCATTACAAAACAGTTCATCAATTTGAACCTTTATTCAGGTTTAGGTGCTAAATTCCAAAATGTGAAACTAGGATTTGCTATCTGGACTTCTTTAAATGTCACGGTATTCAATCAAATAAGGTCAGGTACAAACCCAGTTTCCTCCACTCCTCTGTTTTTATGCAAGAGAAATGAAAAGATAAGTCCAAAGACTTGTTTGCAAATGTGTATTCATGCCGGCATTATTCAGAAGAGCCAAAAAGTGGAAGCAATCCCCAAACAAAATGTGGTATATCCAGACAACGAAATATTCTTCAGAAACAAAAATGGAGATACTCATGCCTACTGGAGTGGAACCTCAATAACATTGCATTAAGAGATCTAAATCTATGGGAAAGAGTACATGTTGTGGGATTCTATTATAGATAGACAGTAGATTAATGGTTGCCTATGGCTAGGAGTAGGAACAGGGAGAGACTACAAATGGGCAAGAGAGATCTCTTGGGGTGGATGGCAATGTTCCAAATTCAATTGTGATGGCTGCACAATCCTACAAATTTGCTCCCCTTAAAATGAGTGAATAGGTTTTTACAAACCCTTTCTTTAAAAATTGCATTAAAATTCAGGTGGCATAAAAATGTACCATCATAACTATTTTTTTAAAAAAGAGAGACAGAGGGACAGTGAGAGACAATCAATTTTATTTAGTTTTTCATGTGGCTTTCATTGCTCTAACACTTTACTGTACGTGTGTTGCTGGGGTTCGAACCTACGTATACTCGTGCATGCCAGGCGAGCGCAGTACTGCTGAGCCACTGCTCCAGCCCCCATCAGAACCATTTTTAATGTAGAGTTCAGGAGTGTTGTTGGTTGATCTCCAGAACTCTTCATCTTGCAAAAGTGAAGTGCACTAAGCAGCTTCCCCTTCTTCTGTCCCTCACCCAGTCCCTGGCAACCACTGTTCCACTTTGTCTTTATGAATCTGACTGCTCTAGTACATCAGGTAAGCGGAATCATCCAGGATCTTTCCTCGGCTGGCTGAGTTCATTTGCATAATGTCCTCAAGCCTTATCCATGTTGCAGCAGGGGCCAGAATTTCCTTCTCTTTTAAGGTTGAACAACATTCCTGTGTGTGTGCTTTGTTTTTTGCTGTTCTCAGATTTTTCTACACGAGCAAGCAAGCCTCATTTGGCTCCATCATTTGGGTTCAGAAGCCACCTCCTGGAGAGTCAGAAGGACCACCTGGCATCCTGGCTCAGTCAGGGACTGAGCAAGGAAGTTAGTCTTTTTTTTCTGGATTGCAGTTTCCAGACTTTAAAAATGATAATAACACCACCTAATCACAAGGATGTTCTTAAAAATCAATAAGATTTTATAAACAAATGTTGAGTGAGGAACGTAGAACTTGGAGAAGGAGGGAGATCTGAGGTGCTCTGGCCAAATCACACACTCTATGGTCCGAATGTGCACCCACCCCCAATCATGACTCTCGAGGTGATGGTATTAAGAGGTAGGACCTTTGAAAGGTGCTTAGGTCATGGGAGCAGAGCCTTCATGAATGGGATTAATGTTGCTATAAATGGGGTCCCAGGAGCGCCCTCGCTCCCCCTACCACCTGAGGACACAGAGAGGTGTTGTCTATGAACTAGTAAATAAATGGGTCCTTACCAGACACTTAATCTGCTGGTGCCTCCAGAAATGTGAAAATTTAAAAATATATATATAGAGAGAGGGACAGTGACAGAGAGAATCAATTTTATTCAGTTTTTCATGTGGTCTTTATTGCTCCAACAGTTTGTTGTGTACATGGTTCTGGGGTTTGAACTCACATCCTCAAGTATGCCAGGCAAGCACTATAACCACTGAGCCACCATTCCAGCCGGTGAGATACGTTTTTGACGTTTATAATCTATTTACGGTATTTTATTAGAGCAGCCTGAACACTTTGGAATTACTAATTAGCTTGATTATAGCAATCATTTCACAATGTACATAGCAAATCATCACACTGTACTCTTATGCATTTTTTATTTTTGAATTACATCTCAATAAAGTTGGAAAAAAGTACTTCATTGTGTTCTCAGGGTGTGGCATGGAGGAGGGGGTTCAGGTTGTCTTAGGGTCCTGAAGCAGGATGGACAGATAGCTAAAAGCTAAGAATCATAGACCAGGAACTCAGGAAAAGTTAAGAACCCAAAGCAGAGGTCACCAATTGGTGATATGTAGCTCACAAATGTGTTGCTTGACATGTCAATTTTTAAAAATTGATTATCAACAGTTAAACACTGGGAAAGTTCATAGTAAGCTCTATACTAGGAGAGACAATGGACCCACATTCCCGTGTGATGGGTCCTGGATGTTTCCCCCTTGAGATACAGCGTTAAGATGCTGGGTGTGATAGGCACATAATGACCCCAAAAGATATTCACATCCTAATTCCCTGAACCTGTGAATATGTTCCCTTATATGGCAAAAGATCTTTTACAGATGTGATTAAATTAAGGAACTCATGATGGAGAGATTAAGGTGGACTACCCAGTGGACCCTAAGAAGTGAAGCAGGAGAGCAGAGGAGATGTGATGATGGAAGCAGGGGTCAAGGGGCTGCTATTGCTGGCTTTGAACATGGAAGAGACACAGAGAGCAGCTGGCCTCTAGAAACTGGAGGCAAAGAAACAGATTCTCCTGAGAGCCTCCAGAGGAAACGGAGCCCCCCAGTCCATTTCAGACTTCAGAACCAGAGCTGTTCTCTACGCTCCAATGGGCAAGACCATCCCACACAAGAAGAAGCTGTCATGCATCCTAAATATTTTCAACGGACATTGGAACAAAACTTGCTCATAATTGTTTGAGCCTGGGACCTAGTTCAATTTAACATGAACACAAGGGCTTTTCTATGGTTTCATTATATACTTAGTTGTCCACAAAAACACCTTGACGAATGTGGATTCGTCAAGGAAAAAAACTGTACTTTGCTTCTTTCAGAATCTAGTAAGAGTTTTTCAAAAAAATCTTATCACCAAGAGCAACACCATTGGCAGTATTTGGACCAACACATGATTCCATCTGCCTTTTGTAGCTGTTGTATGCACAGTGATTCTATACAAAGGCACAAGCAAGTGGCCACTTCATAACAGTGTAGTTTTATTGGAGCATTTAAAAAAGGAAATATACATTATTTATATTATAAATTATTTTCATTTCACTTCTCCTTTACATTACAGTTCACTGCAAGATAAATGACCACTATCCATCTTTGGAATTTACTATGGATAGATTATATGCTAAAGGCCCCTAATCAATCATGCCTCCTTGGTCCATAGCCCTTTCCAATGTGACTTCTGCCAGTCAAGACAAGATGGAGTCTGTTTTTCACCTGCTTGTGAGTTGCTGTGACCAATGGCACGTGGTGGAAGTAACGGAGTTTCAGCACCGAGGCTTTGCACCTCTGCCTTCACCCTCCTGGAGAGCTACGGTGCTGGAAAGGAGCTGGAACGGCCTCCCAGAGGAAGAGAGGCCATGTGGAAGGGAACAGAAGTGTCCCAGCCAATAGCCAGCACTAAGGCCCAGACTGAGTCCAGATGCAAGCACCAGGAGAACCTCCCAGTCGGTCCACAGAAAATAAGAAACCACTGCTATTTCAGTCACAAAGTTTACACATAGTTGATTATTCAGCACAATGATAGGGTAGGGTGATGAGCAGCTTCTCCTACGAAGCTGAATTTCAGTTCTGGATAGTAAGGGCCCAAAGCAGTGCTATGAAAAAGGAGCCTGGGTCCATGCGTTTGGGAAGCACTGCTTCAAGATCTCCCCCGTCTCAAAATAAAAGTCACTCTCTCCTGGCCCACATGATGCAGCCTGCAAGGTCCTGCACGATAAGACCACTGCTGACCTGAGCCTGCCAGCCCCACCTCCCATCTCTTCTGCTCTAGCTTGCTCTTCATCCCTGGAAAAGGCCACTGCATTTGATAGTACCAGATCAGTAAACTTCAAAGAAGTTGTACCCGGGGATTTTGATGCCAGAGAATCACATAAAAGAGAAAACAAACAGCAAAAAGATGCAGGTGAGATGATTTTTCCCAGTGTGTCAGTGAAAAGGAAGGAGAAAGAGCAGAACTAGCAAGATCAAATATATGGACTTGAGGGGCTGGAGTGGTGAACTTGCCTGGTGTGCACAGGTACGTGATTTCAAACCCCAGCACCACGTACACAACAATGTCTTGAAAGCAGTGAAAGCCACGAGAAAAACTAAATAAAATTGATTCTCTCTTAAAATATATATATATAGGCTTGAAACTGTCATTTATTTACTTATTTATTTTCTCCAAGAGAGGGGGACAGTGAGAGGGAATCAATTTTATTTAGTTTTTTTTCATGTGGCTTTCATTGCTCTGATACTTTGTTGTGTATGTGATGCTGGGGTTCAAACCTGCATCTTTAAGCATTCCAGGCAAGTGCCATAACTGCTGAGCCCCCTGTCATTTATTTATAATTCCTATTTTGCCTGATTATGACATAATTAAGCTTATTCTAAATATTTCAAATACTACCAAAGTACTGGAATATATAATATAGGGAGAGGGGCTGGGCATGTAGCTCATGGTTAAGCCCTTGCCCTGCACGTGTGAAGCCCTGGATCGAGTCCCTAGCAATGAAACACACACACATGCACGCACACCTTTAGACAGCTGGGTAGATACATACTTAAGCATGTGTGTGAGACAATGCAAGAGTGTTCCGAGGTGAAGTGATTAGATTCTGAGAGCAGTAACCAAATGAGTGGATTGATCCATGATGTGGATTAACTGGGCAGGAACCGTAGGCAGGTAGGGTGTGGCTGGAGTAGGTCACTGGGGGCGTGCCTTTGGGCTTTATGGGTGAGTAGAGGCTCTCTGCTTCCTCTGTGCCATGCCTGGCTGCTTCCCTCCATCCCATTCTTCCTTCAATCAGGATGTTCTGCTCGCCTCAGGCACAGAGCAGCGGAGGCAGCCATCTGTGGCCTGAGATCTCAGAAACCATGAGTCCCAAATAAACTTCCTCCTCTAAAATTGTTCTTGTCAGGTCCTTTGGACACAAGTTGACTAAACAGATACACAGATTAATAGATATAGAAATCTATTAATTTGTGTATGTTTCTATCTATTCATTTTATTGTTTCATCTGGTTTTCATTGCTCCGACAGGTGTGTACAATGTGGTGTTAGGGTTCGAACCCAGGTCCTCAGGTATGTCAGGCAAGCGCTCTAATCCCTGACACTGCTCCAGCCTGTATTGATCTTTCTAGGCAAAAGACCCAAAACTTTCATCTCCCTCCGCTCCAACTTACATGTGATGTTTCATTTACTTGATTCAGACTGAGATAATATTATGTGCATTCACTGTGTTTGGCGTGGTCTACGCATGCTACATAAATCAGCATAAACCTAAGACGCGTCTGCACAGTATCTCCTTGTTGGTCTGGACATGTATTTCCACCAGCTATTTGTACAAAGCAATCATTTCCCACTCTTCATCTTTCACACAGTGTATTTGTTTAAAATAATAAAACACTGCTAGCGCTCACCTAATTCCACAGAAAAACAAAAAGGCTCATTGACTTCATTTATAGACTGACCCTCTTATGCTACACAAATGTCACCTAACCCTTTTTATTCTTGGGTGAAAACAATCTCTGGTAAAGGGTTGTTAAATAAACTTACTTTGCTTGCTAAATTCATATCTTCAAATGGATAGGTTCCTGATCTAATTCCAAGGCTGAAATAATTCATGGAAATCATACACTTAAGGTTCATTCTCCCAATTATAATCTCCAAGATTTAAGAAAAGGAGAAATATCTGCCCATTAAATGATTTTACTCTGAACATTCCAAAATTCAAATATTAAAATGTCTGATGATGAACAAACTACTTGATCTTTATTAAATTTAAAATATTTTAAATGGCATATACAAAAGCACTGGATGGTTAGTGACTCGGCATCAGAATCAAAGCCTGCACAGCTTGTTGGGGACAGACTGGGGTTGGAAGCAGAGTCTGCTGATTCCAGAGGCTGGATTCTCAGCCACTGGACCATGCACACGTTACCTCATTCATGTGTGAACACGCAGCCACACCTGCACCAACATGCACATGCTCACAGACACCCCCGTCACACACTGCTATGGCTTCACTGCCCCCTAAGGGTTCACATGTTGGAAGCGTGGTCCTCAGTTAGTAGTACTGGGAGGTAACAAGGCAATAATTAGGTCAGTCAGGGCGCTGCCAAGGGAAGGAATTCAGTAGCGCTTGTGGGACCCTGGTTAGTTCTTACAAGGGGGTTTTATAAAAAGAGTAAGACTGGCCCCTCCAACTCTCAGGCATTCTATCTTGTCATGTGATCTCTCCCCTTAGTAAGAGCTCCCACTAGGAGCCATCTATCATACGATGCAGCTAGGGGGCCCTTACCAGAGCTGGAACTATGCTGCTTGAACTTTCAGCCTCCAAAACTGTGAGTTAAAATGAGCCCCTTTTTAAAATGTTATCCAGCCTCAGGTATTTCATTATAGTAACAGAAAACAGACTAACACACGTAGCAAGCATGTGGGTGACTGGCCTAGCGCTCCATGCTTTAGTAATTACGTGCTGCCTTTCTCTGCTCTGTTCTCCTTGGTCTTTCCTGGAGTTTCATGGTACTCACAGGACAATCTACATAAAGGGCTTCCTAGCTTCTCCCTCCTCTTCCCTATGGCCTTCAGACTCATCTTTCATATCAGAATCTGGTCATAACTTCTGGCAAGCAATGTTGGTGTAGGTCACATTCCTAGACTCAGGAACCAGTCTGCTTGGTCTGAATCTTGGCTCCGCCTCTTCCTAGTTATGTACTAGAGCTTTTCGGCTCACCTTGGTGCTGTTCAGCCGTATCTGTAGGGTAGTGACAATGGCACTGTGACTGGTAGTGACTCTGGACAGGATTTAATAATTTCCTGTGGTTAAAGGGCTTAGAACAGGATCTGGCACAAAGTATGATTTCTGGAAGTGCTGGCAACTGTTGTTCTTGATTCCCCCTCTTGCTCAACCCTCTGACTCTCCTTTGGCCATGAGGCCCCTTCCTCTGAGGGTCTTTGTCCCTTGCTTGATTCCAGTACTAAGGGTCCCCTACAAACCCTTCACCTCCCTCTAGAGGCAGCAGATCCAAACACTGCAAGTCCAGCTAAGGCACTATCTCTTGCATGCAAGGCCATGGCAAAATGACAAAAAGACCACCAACCTCCACAGAACGCTCCTGTAACTTGCAATCTTCAGAGTAGGCCCTGGCATTGAAGAATCACACTCATTTACTCACTCATTCAGTAAACATTTATTGGGTCACTACTCTCTTCTAGGCACTTTAAGGACATTATAGAACAAAACAGAAAACAAGAAAGCAAATATAGGGAACTAGAAGTCAACATTTTAAGGGCAAAATTTAAATCAGCAATTATTCTTGAAATGCTAGTTCAGATATATAATTTCAATGGCTCCAATAAACAATGAGTTATGCTACTGTTTACGAGCTATTTGGATGCAAGTCTGGTGGCCGGTTACAGATAAGAATGCTCCAGTTGTGTAATTTTGGTTGGAGGCCAGTTATCACGAAGCTTAAGCATCTACTCCCAATGACAGGATGTGAGGAGCAGCTGAATGGAGAAAATGCAAATCTGCTGTGCAGATCTGAATAACAGGAGTTCCACTGGGCCTGACAAATGTTGAGATGGCAATAATGTAATTTTTAAGTCTTCAAAAATAACCTACAAAAGACTATGTGACTAAGGGAGAAAAACAGAAGGAATCGGAT
>PVKS010008256.1:0-69048 GCA_004027875.1 Aplodontia rufa
AAGACAAGTATTAATAGACCTAAAGAGAGAGAGACTTCAATACAATAATATATGGGACATTATTACCCCAGATGGAAAATCAACCCAAAAATTACAGAGTTAAATTGCAAAGTAGACTAAATAAATCTAGCAGAAATCTACAGACCATTCCATCCAATAGCTGTTGTGTACACATTCTTCTCTTCAACACACAGAACATTCTCAAGGATAGATTATATGATTTGCCACAAAGCAAGTTTCAATAAATTTCAAAAAGCTGAAAGAGTATTGAATATCTTTCCAGACCATAATGTAATAAAACTAGAAACCATTAACAGGAAAAGCTGTGGAAACTATACAAATTCCTAGAAATTAAACATTGACAAAATTAACCTAATTAAAAACTGAGCAATAGACCTAAAATAGAAATTTCTTAAAATATACAAATGGCAAACAGGTAAAAGTGCTTATCATCACCAATCTTCAGGAAAATACACATCAACATGACAATGAAATATCACTTCATTTCATTTAGAATGAGTACTATCAAAAAGACTAAAGACAACAAAGGCTGGCAAGGATGTTCAGAAAAGAAAACCCTTGTAAATGATTCAGAATGTTAATTAATACAGCCACCATGGAAAAGGGTATGGAGGTCTTTCAAAAAATTATAAATAGAAATACCATATGATGTAATGAAATAAATAAAATGAAATGACTGTTAAAAAAAAATCTCTATTCCCATGTTAATTGCAGCCCTATTCCACTAGCCAAGAAATGAAAAGGACCAGTGTCCCTCAACAGATACACAGGTAAAGAAAATCTGATGCATATGCCAAATAGTGTACTATTCAGCCATTAGAGACAACCTGAATGGAACTGGAGATCATTATATATGGTGTATTAAAAAAAAAACTAGAAAAAAAGGTTTAGACTGTTTTTGCCATAAAAATGATAAATGTTTAAGGAAATAAACCAGGCATAAAAAACAAGTATCACATAATCTCACTCGTGTAAATTAAAAAAAAATGATCACATAGACTTTGAGAATAGAATTGTGGTTACTAAAGGCTAATAAGAGTATCAAGGAGCGGCTGGGAGTGGTGGCCCAGAGGTTACTGCTCTTGCCTGGCATGCAAGAGGGATTTCAGGTTCAAACCCCAGTACCATGTACACAACGAGGTGTCAGAGCAATGAAAGCCACATGAAAAGTTAATAAAAATTGATTCTCTCTCTCTCTCTTTCAGTGTCCCTCTCTCTTAAAAAAAATAAAAATAGAAAAGAGTAGCAGGGAGGAGATATGGGGAAAACTTAGAACCGTTAATGCTAAACAGTACTAACAAGCTTTAGTGTGCTTTTATTGCACAACGGAATAATTATTGATAAAAATTATGTACTGCATGTTCAGAAAATCAGAAGAAAAAATTTCAAATGTTTTAACCATAAAAAAATTCATAAATGTTTAAGGAGATAGATATGTTTGACATGATTTAAACCTTACACAATAGTATATGTCTTGAAATAACACATGGTGTCCTATTAATATGTGTGTTTTTTATGTTTTTATAAATCAGCAAAAAATAACTTTAATTGAGCTGGAAATGTAAAGCCATACAAACAAGCATATAATGTAGAATCAAGTAGTCATATTGCACCTATGTGGGGTATAATCTGACATTCTTAGAATGTTGCCACTCAAAGGAGAATTTTTCAAGATTCAAATCAACAGATCTTCTTTACTCTCTTCTGTTTTCTTCCATGTCAAGGTTAGCTCGTGCTGCATCTCTGCGGGATATCATCATTTTGCTTCCAGTTTTCATTAGCCATAGTAACTTTTTTTCAAACAATGTCCTTGGTAGCTTTATAATCCATAACCATAGCCTTTCAAACTATTGACCTTTACCTATGAAATTTGGTTGTCATTCTTTATTTCATTTTCTTTCATAAACTAATGGTCAGTATATGCAGCTTGGATATACCTGCTATTTGTCCATTAAAATAATATTTGATAATTAAATATTCTAAAAATGTAATGTGGATGCACATAGAAATGGCATAGTATTTACCAAACATTAATAACATCACTACGAAATGCTCTGTGTAATTCTGAATTTGAAAAAATATAAAATGGGTACCTGAACTTCAAGAAATACATATGTGTGCCAGGTTAAATCACAGGGCTTTTTGCAATAGCTTGTAATTGACCAGATTATACAGTAAGCTATCATTCCTATTCATTTTCCATTTCCATTTTATTTTTGAAGCATAGCATAAGTACTGAACTTGTCATTTTACTCTTTTATAGTTGTAACAATCTAGTGTAAAAATCATGAATTTCAGAAACTGATAATTAGACTATCAGTTCAGAAGTTAACTAATTAAAAATACTCCTTTTCTTAAATATTTCGAAGTGTGATCCACAGAAGAGTAATCCCACAAGATTACTCTTGTGGGGGGAGCTATTTTGCTTCAGGCTTAAACATGTTAGTGCACCTCCAATATTATGATGGCACACTGAACTTTGGACTGTCAAATTCCCTAAGCTGTTCTACATTTATGACAAAGTAAAGCAGAACTAAATGAGAAACAAACAACAAAGATCCTTAAACTTGTTTCATCAAGCATTACCAACAATGAACCTGAGACATTATTTTCAAATACTTGAATTTAGAAAATTCAGCATCCATATTTATTAAAAAGTAATAATTATACCTGCTTTAGTCATATTAAGAAACATGGTTGAATCAAATAAAATATAGGGAAAAATTCTGAGAAGTATTACAAACCATGCTGAAATGTAAAACACATTTCAATTGCAGCTTTTACTTTAAAGAATCTTAAATTCTATTACTCTTAGGATTTACAAAGAAAACAAAAGTCACTTACTCAAAAAATATATATTGAGCCAACTGCCAACTATGTCTCAGTATCAGTCCTAGGGATTTTAGATATAGCATCAAGCAAAATAAATAAATTTCCTATGGAATGCTATTTTGTTTGATAGCACATTTCTTCAGTGTTCTTGGTTGTTTGTAAATCTAACCATCTTGATGCCAACACCAGAATAAGAAAAGGGTGTCACACAGAGTCCTCAGTTGGTGAATGCAGAGTTGTTAAAAAACTGATATATTACCAATAAAAGCACTAATTTAAATTACAACCTTAGGATTATAAATGTTGACCTGGGGAAAAGTTAAACTTTACTTTCTGTTCACTCAATGGTTAAAAAAAAGACAACAACAAAACGTATTACTCTAACTAGTATTTATTGACTATCTACTATGTTTTTGGCATTCCTCTAAACTTTGACCCTGCCATAGCAATATTTATATTCTAAAGTGAGGCGTGTAACAAAAAAAAAAAAAAAAAACCTATCTCCTACATAGAAATTTAGATTAAAAAAATAGGAAGATGAGTATGTAAAAACTACTTTGCACATTAACTGTCATGAAGCTGATGTTCACTAAATAATAACAAAAATTAATGTTTATACAGACCAGATCATTTCACCCCTAAGCCCTCCTGCACTGTCACATATGAGCTTTTGTGGGACACTCACATCCAAACCATAACACTATTCAAGCTTTATTATAGCTATTAGCACAAACGTAGAGATATGTGAGGGCATCAAAGAACAATTTTCAACATTTTTAATTTAAACATTAAAGTATTTCACCAACTGAGAACTTTGTGGATGGAAACTTTTTCTCATTATGAAGTTGGCTGGTAAGAACTGGGCAGAATATACGGTGAGACTGCCAATCAGCAACAAAGCAGGCAGCATAACATTGCATCCAATAAGATTCCAATTCTGCAGAACAAATTACTAAGAAGATGCATTTCTGGTAAAAATTGTATTAGCATTGTCCAGGAAAATTGAAATAAACTATTGGCAATCGTAGGCTGCCTAAGCACCAGCACTCCAAAGGGGAAAAGTCTTGACATAGCATTTGCTAAATTCTGTGATGCTCTTATATTGTACTGTTCAATTATTGCACACCTTTTTTATTCAGCATTGCCAGGGAAGGAAGCCAAACTACTTTTGAAATAAAACTAAATTAAAAAAATATTTTGCACATACAGAGAGACATAGATTATATAATAAATACCCATATTTGTGGCACAGGAAGAAAAATATTAACTTTCTATTATATTTGCATCATTTGTTTTGAAAATCATGTTCTCATAAAATAAAATAATTAAAGAACATTCTGAATGGCATAAATATAGTTTTAAAATCTGAGCAAATTCTAAAATTTGGTAATGCCTTTGATTATTGAATGTAAAATCTTGCAAACAGTTTTAAAATATGAGGAATTAAAAATTCTGACATTTGTGAGTCAAAAATATTAGAAAAAGGTGTGTTCTACATTATATATGTAGTATTTATATTCTTGAATTTGAAGTGTGCTTTGTGTAATAAGTCCTGACACAATCTACCTGAAATTGAGTCAAACATCACAGGTTAAGAGATGGTCCTCCAAAACAATATGCCACTTCACAGTCAGTGATTCCCAGGGGACGTACCTTTTTTTTTTTTTTTTTTTGAGAGAAGGACAGTGAGAGAGAGAAAAATACAGAGAGAATCCAGAATCCATTTTTTTCACATGGCTTTCATTGGTAGGACACTTAGTTGTGTACATGGGTGCTGGGGATTGAACCCGTGTACTTGCACATGCTGGGCAAGCACCATAACTTGAACAATCCCCATAACTCAAAAAAGCACTGGGCTGGAGCAGTGGCTCAGCCATTACAGTACTTGCCTGGCATGTGCAAGTATGCAAGTTCAAAACCCAGCACCATTGCACAATGAAGTCTCAGAGCAATGAAAGCCATGTGAAAAACTAAATAAAAATTGATTCTGTTTTCTCTCTTCCTCACTGTCCCCTCTTTCTTTAAAAAAAAAGTGCTATTCTTATGAGAATAGTTTTGTAATAGCTAAAGGACACAAATCAGGCCAACCAAAAGGAAAGACACACAGTGCTAGATATGGGAGAGTTCCAAATGAGGAGTTTCTATTGCCCTTTCCCCAATAGAATAGCCAAGAACTGTCACTTTCCTGGAACATCTATGTGTGACAATACATAGATTACTACTAATCAGGAAAACTCATCTGAACTCTATGCCCAGAGTTTTATTGTGGTTTCATTACATAGGTATGATTGATTCAATTATTTGCTACAAAATTTAACTCAATGTGCAGCTCCTTTCCCCTACCCAGTATTTGAACTGATATCACATGGTTCAAATCCCTAAATCTCTAACAATATGGTAATTTTCTCAGGCATACATCATCCTATTCTATGGGATTTCATTACCACAAGCTAAGAGAGTCCCATAAATTACCTTCTTAGCATTAACTTATCATTAGTGCCTATTGTATGAAGAAAGACTTTCCTTTTTACTGAGGAAATTCTAAGGATTTAGAGTTTACCTCTCAAGAACTGGGGATATAAAGTTCAGCCAAATTCCTTAATAATAGGAGTTTATTTTGATATTTTTTTCTCCAACCAATATACTCTAAAACACATGCATTGGTACTTCATACTATCTTAACTAATATAATTGTGGATTTAGTGTTGAGAAAATCAGGAATATACTTCTACAAAGTTTATTCTTAGTGGAAAAGCTGTAGAAAATTTAGCTTTCCAGGTGGTAGAAATGAAAGTGTATAGCTCAAGACAGGCCATGCATTGCATTCTAGCTTTGCTATACTGTTGGTGATTTTGAATAATAATAGCCTCTCTGGGTCTCAGTTGACTACTGTCAAATATATATAATAATAATTCCTGTTTTGTTGGAATAGCAAGTTGGTTGTGAAGTTTGCATTAAATAGGTCATGGATGTGAAAATAAAACTATAAACTATATGTTATTTTAAGTCCATCTCTACCACACTTGACCTTTCTAACTTTATGTAAACTATAAGCAGTGAAGGAATATGAATATACAGATGTCCTTTTTTTTTTTTTTTTTTGGTATTGGGAATTGAATCTAGGGGCACTTTACCCCTTAGCCACATCTCCAGCTTGCTTTTTATTTTTTATTTTGAGATGGAGTCTCTCTAAGTGGCTTAGGTCCTTGCTAAATTGCTGAAAAAGCAAAAGTTTTCTTAAATTTTTTTTCTACTTTTTCCTAGACAAATTAATAAATCATGCTATGTTCTGAATGCTTATTTTGTCAAAATTCCTATATTGGAATTTGATGACTAATGTGACAGTTTTAGGAGAAGGGTCCTTTGGGAGGTGATTTAATAATCAGGGCATATCACTTGTGAATGGGTTAATGCCCTAATGATAACCCAAGAGATCTACCTTGCCTTTTTCACCCTGTGAGGATATGGTAAGAAATTCCAAGTATGAACCAGAAAAATAAGCCCTAGGCAGTCACCTAATCTGCCAGCACCTTGACTTTGGACTTTCTAGCTTCTAGAACTATGTAAAATGAATTTCTATTTTTTTTAGCTACCCAGTCTATGATACATTTAATAGTATCCTAAATGGACAAAAACAAACTGGTATTGTTTGAGATGGTGAATTTTGGCAATATACATGTTAAAAACAGGAAGACCATAGCCAGGCATGGTGACACATGCCTGTAATCCCAGGGAATTGTGATGCTGTGGCAGGAGGATCTCAAGTTCAACGCCAGCCTCAAAATAAATTATAAAAAGGGCTGGGTATGTGGCTCTGTGGTTAAGTGCCCCTGGGTTCTATCCCAGTACCAAGAAAAAACAAAAGAGAAAGAAAAAATAGGAAGATTAAATTTTTAAAATTGTAAGTACAAGATTAAAATATGGAATGATTTTGAAATAGCATGATAACTTGGAATATGTAGTTTAATATAATTGTCTTGATGAATGAACTATTTTAATCACAAATCCAGTTTTAATTTTGAAGAAGAGAATTTAAAAGATATTCTAAAAGTTATGTAAATTCAAACAATCATCACAATGCTTAGGACTTAGAGGCTGCTTTTGCTAAAAACACAGACTTCAATTGGGCCTACAAATGTAAGTAACTTAGCATCTGTGCTTCCATTTTAAATCTGTCCCCTTTGCTATTATGAGTCAGTCACCTTGCCTTCCAGAGGTATGAAGTCTAATAGATAAACATCTTGTGATAATCTGAAACTAACCCTCAGGCAACAGAGACTTTCTTACTTCCTCCTACAAGGTCCTGCCTAACCAATTTTGAGATAGTCATCAACCACATCACCCAGTGACCCAGACTGCATGTCACTGGTTTGCCTTGTCTACATAACCTTGGAGGTCATGTCAGTACCCCTGAAGACAGGGCAGAAAATGTTCGTTCCCTTGCCTTTCTGGTATGGCAATATGGTTAAAGTTTGCCTCCTGCAAACTTTCTTACAGTTGGTAGCTAGACAGACTTGAGCAAGGAATGCAGGGAATAGAATGGCTTTGCCCCTGGGTGGCACCCAAGTGGCCAATATGCTGCCTCCAGATCACCTTGCAGTCAGACAGCTCCCTGTTAATCTGGATGAAATGGATGTGATCTATAACCAATTGCCAACATGGCAAAATTAGAGCAGGCACACTAAGCCTAAGCCAGGGTGAGAAACCACAGTATCCACTCCAAATATATAATACGTATGGAGGGGTTTCCCAGGTCAAATGTAAAACGTCCTCACCTTGGAAATGTTATGTAGAACTTGACCTAGGTAATACCATTTTTAATCCGATCCTCCATCTTAGAACAAGACCCCACCTAGTCCCGAAACCCAGCACCTATCCCTGATCCCCAAACTCACCTAATCCTAAACCCCAGACTCACCTACAATACTCCACCATCATGCAAAGAAACTCTAATCACTCCATCATAACAAAGGACTCTTCCCTGACAACTTCCTAGAAATGCCCTAATCTTCTTTTCCTCAGTTCTCTATATCTACCCCAGTTTGTAAGCAGAAGAACTACCACCACTTGCCTATTACCTCCACTTGCTTCTTACCTTACATTTTGGTGCCAAAAGCCAAGACCAGGGTTCTGAGGTTCCCACCAAAGATGGTCTCTCTGGGCCTTCCCTTGACCTTGATCTGGTCTTTCTCTCTCTCTCTCTCTTCACTCTCTCTTTCTGTCACTTCTCCCTGCAAAGGCTCCAATAAGGACCATCACATTGCTGGACATCACATCTACCACCAGCCACTGCTTATTTGACCCTCTCTGACTTTTTGGATTCCAGGAATCCCTGCTGGTTTCTCTTTCCAGGGATACTGTTCCCTGGTAGATACTGTTCCTCACCAAAAAAATCCTAGTTCTAGGTGAGAGAAATCCCAACCACCACTGGGTGTTTAAAAATTTGCATTCTTTGGGGATGTCCAAGATTGCCTACTGTTCTGTGTTGATCATTGCAGGAACAACCTTAGAGAAACCAATTTCCTGTGGGGACATCCCTTGATTTTGGTCTTTCTCTCTGCCAGAGGTCTCAGGGGCTGTGCTCAATCCATTTCATCCAACATAGGCCAAGCCTCTTAAAAACCTCCATAAGGGGCTAGAGTGGTGGCTCAGTGGTTACAGCACTTGCCTGGCATGCTCAAGTAGATGAGTTCAAACCTCAGCCCCCATGCACAAAACTAATTATTAGAACAACAAAGCCATGTGAAAAACTCAATAAAAAAATAAGTCTTTCTCTCTCTCTCTCTCTAAAAAAAAAAAAAAGTCAACCTTAAAATACTGGTGTTCTTCCATAATATTGCTTGGCCCTAACATAATCTGGACAATTACAGTCACTGGCTTGAAAATGGCACATTTGAGTCCCAAATTCTCAGAGATCTTAAACTCTCCAACTTAAAGCCAAATAGTCCTAAGTTCTCTATGTCCAGGCCTCTGCTCCAGGCTTGGTACCTCTACTCCAGCCCTTTTATTCTGCTCACACTATGCAACTTTTCACATTCTTCTCCTCAAAGACAAACCCTTCAAGGCATCCCTCTCTTGGAACTCCTTCCTCTTTGGAGTTTTGCTTCCTTTCTGTCACTCTAAAATCTGTTACTTTGCTCTGTCTGACCCCATGTTCATGGTTCTCTTTCCTCAAACTAGCAAGAATCCAACCATCTACCCTCCCTATTACCTTTATAGGGATTCACCCAGGACCTAAGGAAGCATGAGTAAAATGGACAAGGGAGCTCTCATTTCTCTTCCCTGTGCTTTCTTAGTGAATAACTTGTCTTTCTCTCCACTTCTCTGCAGAAATGCCTAATCCAGGGGCTGGAGCATTGACTCAGCAGTTATGCACAAAGATTTAGGTTCAAACTCAAGCACCTTGTATACAATGACGTATCAGAGCAACAAAAGCCATATGAAAAACTAAATAAAATCGATTTGCTCTTTCTCTCTCTGACTCTCCCTCTCTCTTAAAAAGAAAGAAAGAAAGAAAGAAAGAAAGAAAGAAAGAAAGAAAGAAAGAAAGAAAGAAAGAATTCTTCCACATGTACACCCTGGTGCTCAGGCTACTCCCAGCTACTCTATATGTCCTATTGATCCTCAATTCTTTCACCCTCTCTCTCTCTCTCAAGTCTCTAACCCCAAGTCCATATCCACTATTGGTCTTGTGGACCTAAATCTGTGTATTTTATTTTTGCTTAATCTTGTTTTGACTATCTGAAGTTTTTTAAGTCCTCTGTTTTTCCCATTGTCTTTATTCAGAGGGCAATTAAAAGCTGTAAAAAATCTGTCAATTTTTATGTATATTTGTGCACACTTGTGTAGGTTGTGTCTATGTCATGTGTACATATGTGTTTCTTGTCCAAATGGTACCAAAATTGGTATACAGTTAAATGAGGGCTCATAATTTAAAATTAACTTTTGGTTCATATGACTTAAATTGGTTCAGTAGTACAAGGTTTGTGAAGGGTAAATCCAAAAGTTTCTGACTAGGTTGCCTGTGGTTAGCACAATCCACTGAAGTTATTTTAGGTTCTTTTCTAAGGTCAAATGTTGATCCACTGAGATAGGCCAGAACCTCTGTGTAACAAAAGATTTCTTAAAATATTGATCTGCTCTTTTCTATCAAGATAATCCTTGGTGCTGATTTTATTGTTTAGGGACATCTATGATGAAATAACTGTTATTTTGGATTATTACTGTACACTATGTATCCTAAATTTTGCTTCAAAGGTTAAACTTTGTTACTATAAGGAGATAAGTGTAATTGTGATGGTATTACTGACTTCTTTTTCTATCTTAGGTGTGTTCATGCCCTCCAGGTACATAAATCTTTTGAAGTATAAAAATTTGGGAGAGCACTTTACCAGTTGATGTTTCCAGACTAAAGTTGTCTACAGCAGTAATCTATTTTCAGACAGGTATGGAAACAACAAATTAGGTTGGAAATTTATTTGTCAATTCATGTTTTATGATTACATATTCCTTTAAAATCTGTAATAAGGGGAGTTCCGTTTGCTTGAAGGTTGACAATGTGGAAACTTGTATAGGTTTGAAAGTTTTATCGATCAAGAGTCCTGGCTTACCAGAGATCCTGAGATAAAGTCTCTGCCTCACACCCTACTCCATGTTAGGATAGGATGATTCAAAACTAGGCTAAACTTCAGAACTTCAGCTCTTCTTTTTTTTTTTTTTTTTTTTTAGAGAGAGAGGGACAGGAGACAGTGAGAGAAAGAATGAGTGAATCAATTTTTATTTAGTTTTTTATGTGGTCTTCATTGCTCTGACACTTTGTTGTGTATATGGTACTGGAGTCCAAACCCATATCCTCATGCATGCCAGGAAATCACCATAAACACTGGGCCAACATTCCATCCCCAATTTCAGCTCATTTAAGGTGTGTTCAAAAGATAGATTTACAGATTTTCATGGAGGCAAAATAGATACCAAAGACATTAATGTTAAAGAAAGTGTTTCTTGATTTAAAGCTATTATGCAAGCTAAATGTTTTGAGATATTAATTCCATTTTGTATTTTCCTTATAAACTTTATAACTGTTGCCTGTTAATGTTTTAGAGAAGTATCAATTGTAACAGAAAAACTTGAGTTAAGATGTGCCATCATTGACATGACAGATAAGATATAACACTAACTTCTAGTAGTGTTACTGTCCCTAATTTAAAAAAAAGAGGTTATTATAAAATTGTAAACATTAAAGTTAAAGCCCAGAGCTTCCACTTTCAGAATGGTGAAACTGGCCTGCTGGATGTTTAAAACCAAAACTTGAAGACCAACATCAAGCCAGTAAAAGGACCAAGGAAAAACAGCCAGCATTTTGTTTCTTGCCTTTTAAGATCAGCCAACACCCAGAGAAATGTGAGATAAGCTATGCCTTGTATGTGTAAATCATGTAACCTCCCAATCAGGGGGATCAAGTGGCAGAGAAAGCCAACCCGTGCACATTCTGAAAAGAAAGGGAAATATTTCTAATGCTTCCAAGGGAAGCCACATGTGGTCAGCAAGAACCTGGGCCATCCAGGCAGATGTCACTGCTGGTAGTGAAAGGATGAAGGAGCCAAGAGGTTTCTCACACATCCCTGAGATTGCCCTCCTGAGGAATCCCAGCTGACCCTAAGAACAGATAGGCAAAATGTCAGTTTTGATCAACTTGCTCTTAAACATCTGGCAGGAGAGTTATAACCAAAACACAGCCATATATGGACATTTAAGAGACAATGATTCTTTTATTTCAATCAAAATGAATGTTTGGGTCAGTCCCCCCAACAGTAAATAGTTTGATTCCCTCAGATCAAACTAAATTATGTAACATGGCACATAAAAGCCCTAACTAATATTATCAAGAGAGTTCTAAGTGACACAGCTAAAGGGATCCTTCTGCTAACACAGAAGTAATGCCAATAAAAAGTGACATTACAGAAATCAGATGACATTTCCCAACTCAACAGGACATGTGTGTCATCACAAAAATTAAATGTGTTTCTAGCAACACTACTAATGTTTCTAAGGACCTGAATGTCCTCCACTCACAAATAAATGACATGTCAGACCACACACTAAGCTCTCTTCAAAGGCTGGATGATAACAATGACTGCTTTTGTACTAAAAGCTTGCAGAAAATAATGTTTTGTTGTATTGTTTATTGTTCTGGCATGACCCCTCCCACATGTACACCATGTCCAGTCACCTGACAACCACCATCATGGACCTCTGGACTACCCTGATGCACGAGATGCCTAGAGTCCATATAGTGCCAGACAGTCATGGAAATATGACCCTCCAGAGAGCTGCCTCACAACCTCTACCAAGGTGCTCCAAATAGATCCTTTGGAGAATTTATCTGACTGCCACAGCCAAAGCCCACCATCTGTAAGAAGAAGTCAGGATGGTCATTGACCTTTTATCCTGACAGCAGAGAAGGTTCTCTTCAGAGGGGTAATTGAGACAGGAGATTATTATCTGTAGGCAGATAGAAATGGGGATCTCAGAGAATGGGATCCAAACCCCAGGTTAATACCCTTGGCTAAAACCTTTGTTTTTAGCTGCCTGACTGGAAGGCCTCACTATTGCTTGTATGCCCAACTCTTATCCTTGGCAGGAACACCCTAACCAAATTCAAAGCCTCTATTCATTTTAATTCCCACCATAGCTTCTCACACTCCTGCCTCCACTATCCTCTTATGCTGACCAGAAGTTTTTCCTTACCCACTAACATCCCTGTCAATGCTTCTCCCTGAGGTGTCAGCAACAGTGTGAAATACCTCCAGACCTACTCTGGCCACCTACTACATAACCATCAAAATTTCCTTACAAGATACTGACTTCAGCTAAAACAAGTTGTCTCCTATCCCCTTTCTGTCTGTCTTCTATAACCAGTGAATCTTCTTCCTATGCAGAATTAACACATCCCATTTACCCACTAGCTGGAAAGGAGTTTCCTCTTCCTAAAGCTCTGTATAATTATCAGCCTTGCTGCTGGGCCCTCCTTGCTTTGGCTCTTCATTTCTTCTTCACAGAGAATCATCAACACTACTATTGATCAGAGGGTCCAGAACATCCTCCTTCTAAGGGCTATTAGAATTTCTTAATACCAATGTCTGCAGAAGTCTTCAATTGATGCCCCCTTTCAGAAGGAAGTAATTTAAGAGACAAGGTTGCTCCTTCTCTGTCTCACCTCTTTACATAGCAAATGAAAAGTAAAAGGCAGGAATGTTAAATAGAACTTGACCTATGCAATGCCATTTTGAATCTTATCCTCTATCTTAGAACAAGACCCACCTAATCCTAAACCTCAAACCTGTGATAGGGATTTAGGATAAAAAGAAAAATACTAAATCTTGGGGTAAATAACCTCAAGTCATTGAGATGCAGAAGGTAGAGTTGTAAAACTTGAGCAACAGGCCTGTGGCCTATGACTTTGGCCTGTGTCCTTCACCTGCACCCTTGTAAACTGAGGAAATGTGCAGGCTCAGGAGAACTGGTACAAAATTGTGCAAATCCATCCTGGATCCACCTCCATCCCGACCCCTGATGTAGCCCTTCTATAAATATTGAACCCTTAGCCCAAGGGACTGATTTTCTCTCTTCAGACAGCCCACATTCTCCCTTGAATGTGTATCTACTTTTCCTAAATAAGCTTCTCCTTATGCCTCTATCTGGCTCATAACTAAATTCTTTTCCATCACATATGCCAAGTCCCTGCTGGTCCTGAGTTGAGATCCCCTTCTCCTCAGGGAACTCCTCAGATCTCACTCTGGAGACGTAGCTTCACCAGTGACAGACCCACCTACAATATTCCACCCTCATGCAAAGAAATCCTAAACACTCCATCATAACAAAGGACCTTTCCTGACAACTCCCTAGCAACATCATACTCTTTCCCCTTAGTCTTCTACATCTAACCGAGTTTGTAAACAGAAGATGGGTCTCAGACTCAACTGGGGCCCTCCTCCTCAGGTTTCTCCAAATAAACCTGTGTTACTGCTGAGCCATCACCACTCTCCTCTTTATTCCTCTCTTTATTTCCTCCACTTGTTTCTTTCCTTACAGAAAATACCAGGTTGTTTCTGTTCAGGGAGACAGCTCACATCACACACTTCAGAGATGTTGGTTTGGTGGAAGTTGGGTTCCTTTCCCCAGAGATGAAGAATGAAATTGAGGGATCCCCAGGCAAGTATAGCAGACAGATTTTATTCAAAGAAAATAATGGAATGAATGCAAAGCATAGGGAAAACAGCAGACTTCCCCCAGAGTGGGAGAAGGGGACAGAGCCAAAGAGGGAGTTAGGTTTGATCTTTTTATAGGTTTGACCTTTTGATAGGATTTTCTCCCTTCAATTGGTTGTCATCTCCCTTCCCCCATACCTAGGACAGGGGCAAGGGAATTTCTGGTTGGCTCCAGTGCTTGCTTTGTGCTCAATCATCAGTAGAAAGAACTTTGCACCTTCCTTAGCAGAAGGGAGTGTCTGCATCTGGACCCACCTGGCAGGACCCTCCTTACTAGCATTGGGGATATCAAATGGATCTATTTAAAATAAAAAGAACTGGTTTTCCCTTGATTGACTCAAACATTCTTACTACTCTGACTGCCTAACTTTTCTCCTTGATTCAAGAGCATTACTTTCATTTCACTAAACAAACCCTTCACACTTTCTTTTCTCTTGAAATGAAATCTTTCATTCAGGAAGATAGGAACCAAGGAAACCTCAGATTGCTATTACTTTTTCCATTTGGTTGTTTAGGTAAGTGGATGGACCTAATTTGTTGGGACCCCCAGATTTGGGCCTAGTTACAGTTTAATGAAAAATATATATGAGATATTTTAAAGTTGATTTAAAGCAGTGATAGCTTAGCTATCTGTCTAGGACTTTCTATACTCAAGGAACTTAAAAGCTATGATCCCACAGTGTAATAATGGTCAACTTGTGGTCCAGCCTTTGGCACTCTGCCAATGTGATTTATTATTTTAAAAAGACATGTTTCTTTCTAATTCTGTCTCCTTCTCTACTCCCTAATCTGGTGAGTGGGGCAAGATTACTCTTCTTCTGTATCCTAGGTAAAATTATCTGTCCTTGAGTACACACCCAACTCAGGATTGAAATAATTCGGACTTGGAGGTGGCACTAGAGGATCTAAAAAATCTCCCAAATTACGAGTAAATTATGGTCCTTGTCTGAGAATACCTGAAATGTAGCCTTAGAATCACCTCTTTAGAAACCCTCTGTTCCCCCTGATAGGCAGAATCACAGCCTCTGAGACAGGAGTCTTCTGTTTCTCCTTTGCTGGCAAAGCAATACAACTTCCTTTTTCTTTTTCTCAAAATCGTGTCCTCATTATTGGATTGGCATCAGGACTAGAATGGAGTTTCAGTAACAATAGTTACAAGAGTAAATTCACCTGATGAGAATCAGCAAACAAAGAAGTCAATCTCATCTTTTATCTGAAAGTTGTCTTTGAATAACATCTTAAACATCTCAAAATATTTATAAATAGTTACTAAGGTGATTTAGCAAAGGATAAGTGATCCAGAGAGAGTATTTGTTCAAAGTTTGGCAAGGAAGAGACATATGCAGATCAAGGTATTTGTGGTGAATGAGATTAGGATAGATCATAAAATGGCTAGGTAGTCAGGACAATGGGCCCCATTCAATCATACCTGGAGATGAGCATACATGTTCAGGGCTTTCAAATTCAGAAGACAATGAGGTTCACTTCTGAGAGCAACTCCTTTCTCCCAGATGTGGGAAAACTTAAAGTGGGGGTGAACACAGATGGGAACTAGGAAAGACTTGCTATATTTTACATAGATTTTAACCAATGATTTTGGTGCTCAGTTTCAATACCTGTTTTACATAGAGTCTAACCAATGATGTTGGTGCTTTTCTCAATGCCTGCTTTACATAAATCTTAATGCTCATAACAAAACCACTACAAACCCAGGCCTAGCACACTACAATGGGATCCTGCTTCCAGGTACCCCTCTGTGTTGCAAAGACTCTACTCTCCTTCCTAAAATCAATTCTACTACTTTTACTCTTCCCTTCCGTGTTATCCATGGATTTTATTCTTCAAAGTCATAAGACAAGGACCCAGAAGATTGGTGTCAAATTGATGTGGTGTACTTTGACACCAAGAACTACAAAGCACCCATCAAGAGTAAGGGGGTGCATCTCTTAACTGGGTAGCTGCTAATGATAGAGAGTAGGAGAAATAGTAAAATGGCTAGGTAGTCAGGACAATGGGTCCCATTTAAACACACCTAGAAGCCAGCCAGTAGAGAGAGATTAATGGGTTTGCTCAGGGCCTTTAAAAGCAAAAGACTGTGAGGCTCATATGTGGGAGCAACTCCTTTGTCCCAGAGATGGTAAAACTAAGGAGTGAGGTGGACACAGATAGGAAGTAGGAAAGATTTGCTATCTGTTTTGCATAGATTTTAACCAATGATTTTGGTGCTTGGTTTCAATGCCTGTAGAGTTTAACCAATGATGCTTTTCTCAGTGCCTGCTTTACATAAATCTCAATCAAGGCTTATACCCAAAACCAATATAAACCCCAGCCTAACACACATAAGATGGTATCCTGCTTCCAGGTGCCTCTCTGCATTATGGAGACTCTGCTTTCCTAACTTAAATAAATCATACTCCTTTTACTCTTCCCTTCCATGGTTGTCCATGAATTTTATTCTTCAAATTCACAAGACAAGAACCCAGGAGTAGATTGGCACCAAATTCCCAGGGTGTGCTTCCACAACAAGGCAGCAACACACCACTCAACAGCAGCTGAGGAAAAACCCAGCTCTTTGCTGGGTCGCTGCTAACACTATTTTGGCCGCATATATCTGAAGCCAGCCCAAATTCCCAGTGTTAACTGGGAATAGCTGCAAACACTGGAAACAGGCTATTTTGGCCACAATCAGCCCAAACTCCATTTGCCAGTAGGAGGACAGAATCTGGCCTCATCTCAAAACCCCTGTATGACTAATACTATCTCAGCGGCAGAAATTTGCAGCCAGCCCAAATTCCCAGTTTTAACTGGGAATAGCTGCAAACACTAAAAACTGGGCTATTTCAGCCCCAGGAATCTTCAGTCAGCCCATACTCCATTTGCTGGTGGAAGCAGAGAATCCGGACTCATCCCCAAACTCCTGCTTCAGTGGCACACAACTGAACAAAATGTCAGACTGCAGAGGTCAGTGAAACAAAAGTAATGAAGGAGAGTGAAAAGAAATTGTTCAGTTACATTGAAAAGAGGAAACAAAAGGAAGCTGGAGATTGGAAGACTTAAGAGTTTTTAAAAACCTACCTAAAGATCTGATTAAAAAAAAACCAACAATAACAGACAATAGTACATCTATCAATGACAACAAATGCTGCCTCTGAAGTTCTCATGACACCCACAAAAGTGAATAGGAGACTGATAAGGCTCATTGTGCCTTTGCAAAAAAAAAAGGTGAGGCACAGAGGCAACACTTGATGAAGATGAATTGGAACGGAAGACAGCCACATCCCTTTGATAGTTAAATTTCCTTTAGATTGCATCAAACTGACAAGTATTTGCTTTATCAGCCACTTTCACTTTCACATGCCTTTGAGTAATAAGGGCATTTTATTTCGCTGGAATCTCTCCATCTTCCTCGTGCTCCTCACTTCTCTTTCCTTTCCTTTTAATTCACAAGGAAATTCAATGCAATTCATTCAGCATTATATTTTGATGCAACAAATCTTCATTTTCATGCATATCAGTTCTGAAAACATACTAAATTGTAAGTGTAACAGTGGTCCACTTTGTGCTTTGAATATGGCCCTTGCTGCTCTGCCATTGAAACTTATTTTTAAAAAGACAGAAAATAGGATTACCATTGTTCCCCATCAGGGGCACAGTTTTCTGTCCTTGAGCACACCTCAGAGAGACTGAGAGAAAAGTTGGGCAGTCAGAGTAGTTAGAATGTTTGAGTCAATCAAGGGAGAACCAGTTTATTTTATTTTAAGATCAATTTGATATCCCCAATGCTAGCAAAGAGGGTCCTGCCAGGTGGGTCCAGATGCAGACATTCCCTCCTGGTAAGGAAGGTGCAACATTCTTTCTATTGATGCCTGAGGCACAAAGCAAACACTGGAGCCAAGCAGAATCTCCCCTGCCCCTGTCCTAAGTATGGGGGAAGGGAGATGACAACCAATTGAAGGGAGAAAAATCCTATCAAAAGGTCAAACCTAGCTCCCTCTTTGGCTCTGGCAAAAGGTCAAACCTAGCTCTCTCTTTGGCTCTGTCCCCTTCTCCTGCTCTGGGGGAAATCTGCTGTTTTCCCTATGCTTTCTTTTCTTTTTTTCTAAAGAGGGATAGGGACAGTGAGAAAGAGAGAGGGAAAGAAAGAAAGAGAATGAATAAATTTTATTTTTTTATTTTTATTTTTTTAGTTTTTAATCTGGTTTTCATTGCTCTGACACTTAGTTGTCTGCGTGGTGCTGGGGTTCAAACTCGGGTCCTCGCACTTGTCAGACTTAACTTCTGAGCCACCGCTCCAGCTCTATGCTTTACTTTGTATTATTTTCTTAGAATAAAATCTGTCTGCTATGCTTGCCTCAGGATCCCTGGGTTTCATTCTTTGTCTCTAGGGGACATGAATCGGACTTCCACCAAACTGGCATCAACAGGAAGGAAATAATTCAGACTTTGGAGAGGGTACTAGATGTTAGATTGTTTTCAGGTGGCTGGGTGGGGCCAGGGCATCAGGAATTGCACAGGCATGAAGGAACAACCAATCAGATGCTGGCAGATAAAACCCAATGGTGTCCAGCATCCGCCTGAAGATCAATGGAGTCACCAGCCAATCCCCGAGGGACAAGGCCTCCAAACTTCCCTTGCCCACCCTAGACTATAAAGTCACTGCCCAGCTAGACCATGTGCTACTGCCCTGCCTGCCCTCACTCTAGCAGGCCAGTGAACCTGGCCCAAGAGCTATCAAAAGCTCAGCCACTTTTAGGTTTGAATCCTTTTTGAATATCCATGCCTGATTTTTACTCTAGGAGAGCTCAGAAATGACTGTCTACCAAATTAACAAATGAATGAATGACAACTGCAAACAATATACATGGAATGTAGTCTTTAAAATACATTGTTCCCCCTGGTGGGCAGAATCAAGGCCTCTGGGACAGGAGTCCTCTGTGTTACTCCTTTGCTAGCAAAAAAACAAAACTTCATTTCCTTTTTCTCAAAACTATGTCTTCAGTATTGGATTGGCATTGGTGGACAAGGACCAAACTTTTGGTAGCATAAATAATGCATTATTCAGGCTGTTGTTTCCCATATTATAAACATTAGTGCTAAAACAAACTGAAGCACACTATTCCCATTGTATCTTTATAGGTGTTATGTAGAACTTGACCTACGCAACAACATTTTGAATCTTATCCTGTATCTCGAAACAAGATCCACCTATCCCTAAACCCCTGACCTATGTAATCCCTAAACCCCAGACCTACCTACAGTACTCCACCATCCTGCAAAGAAACTCTAAACAGTCTATCACAAGAAAGGACCTTTCCTGACAACTCCCAAGGAACATCACAATCTTCTTTTCCCTTAATCCTCTTTATCTATCCCAGTCTGTAAGCAGAAGACAGGTCTCAGACTCTACTGAGGCCCCCTCCAGAGGTTTCTCCCAACAAACCTGTGGTACTGTTGAGCGACCTTCACTCTCTTCTCTCTTTATTTCTTCCACTCACTCTTTCCTTACAATAATGACAATTTATGACTTTTAAAAAATAGTTGCAATAGTGGCTGGAGCGGTGGCTCGGGGGTTACAGCAATTGCCTGTCATGCATGGGGATGCAGATTCAAACCCCAGAACCATGTACATAATGAAGTATTGGAGCAACAAAAGCCACGTGGAAAACTAAATAAAATTGATTCTTTCTCTCTCACTGTCCCTCTCTCTCTCTTAAAAAAAAAAAATCTTATTTGCAATAAAATTCAGCTGACTCAGCTGATAACTAGTAGGTATGAAGATTGATTATACTACCTGTAAAGAAAGAGATGAAAAGTGAAGGAAATAAAAAAGACAGGAGGGCCTCAGCTCAAAAGTAACACAGGTTTATTCAGGAGAAACCTGTGGAGAGGGAGCACAGTGGAGTCTGGTATCCCCCTGCCACTTATAGCATGGGGTAGATATAGAGGGAATGAGGGGGGAAGGGGCAAGGTGCTAGTTTTCTGGTTAAACTGGGTTTTTCAGCAGGTAGAAATTAAGCTGAATTTCTCCGTAGGGTGGGGATCCTCTGATAAGGGCCTGTGACAATAGGTTCCAATAAGGGACCCAGAGTCTGTAAATTTTGAAACAGCGAATAAGGGGTTTGCTACCTGACTGAGTGGCTTTTGGTAATTTTCCATATCCATCACTACTTAAGGTGGCCTTTGGCCTCTGTTACATAATGTTTAAGAGCATATATTGTACTGGCTGGAGCAGTGGCTCAGCAGTTACTGTGCTTGCTTGGAATGTGTGATTTTGTGGGTTCAAACCCCAGCACCACATACACAACTAAGTCTTAGAGCCATGAAAGCCACATGAAAAACTAGATAAAAAAATTGTTTCTCTCTCTCCTTCTTTCTCACTGTCCTTCCCTTTAAAAAAAAAAAGTATATAATACATTGTAACATTTCCCTTAAAGATCATAACTCATGGGAACTCATGGTAAATTTTAGTGAAATACTATTAAACAATTAGATTACCAAATGCAAGTACAGTGTCTGGAAATTATCTTTTGATACCAACAAGAACGTGCAACATACAAAAAAATATATCTCACTATCTGAAATTTTCTCATCAATTTTCAAAATAAAAATTTCATATTAAAATAATAGGGTTAATAATAAAAAATAATGGCAAGCAATACATCCAGATGTTTTGAGGACTGTTTATTCTTGGTACAACATGGGTAGAAAGCATTAAACTCATCATGATAACCAATGTCTGAAGAAAATAGCTTTTACTAAAATTTCTTAAATTTCCTTACAAACCATGCTTTAAAAAAATTAAGATACTGAGGCAGAGAAAACTAGGCAGTCAGTGTAGACAGAATGATGTGGGTTGATAAGGAGAAAATTAACTGATGGTCATTTTTCCTGAGAAGGCAAAGAGCATTCCACTGCCCTAAGTAAGCAGAGGTGCATGTCAGCTTCACATCCCCTTGGCTAACAATGTCGATCCAGACAGCCACTCCCCTCTGCTAATAAAGATGCTTGTGGCCCAGGATCAAAGATTAAGTCAGACCAGAATGTTGCACTCAAGCTCCTAGGCATGGTGGAGCGAAGGCAATGATTAACCAAAGGAGGAGAATCTTGAGGGACTATAAGAAATATGAGCTGGACCCACTCTTCGAGTTCTTGGCTCCAAGACTCCCTTCTCCTGGAGAAGTCTTTTTCTTTCTAATGTTCTTAAATAAACTGCTCTGCTTGCTTCGGTGTCCCTCAGTTTCATTCTTTGACTCCAAGAGGACACGAACCCAACATCCACAAAATCCGCATCAATACTAATGTTGCTTGCATTTTTTTTATGATGGTGATATGGTTTAGGACATGACCCTTACAACACAGCATTTTGGCTTATTGAATATTTTAAAATGATGAAATTTCATGAAAACACAGAAGCAAGAAGGCCTCTAACCTTTTCCCTGCCCTTTTCCATTGAAGCAGATCATGGAACTAACAAAGATTTTCTGATTTCTCCCTTAAACAGGTCATAAAACTCTGTGAGAGATGCCTACCTGTGCTTGGAGGAAAGGACAAGGGATCACAGAGAAGAATCTGAACAGGGCGTGCTAAATTCCCTCCAGGTTATTGCCATAACATCATATTCTTTTGTCCTCCTACACCTTTGTCCATGACTCTCCAATCTTCATCAAACCTACTATGAAAAGTACTTCAGAGTAGCTGTTTCTTTATGATATTCATTTCCTCATGAAGATTGCCATGTCACTTAAAACTTGTATGAAATAAATCTGTATGATTCTCATTTGTTAATCAGGCTTTTATTCTAGAGTTTTTAGCTAAAAACTTAAAAAAAAGAGAAAATTACATTAGAGAGCAGTCAGTGTAGTTGGAATTTTGAGTTGATCAAGGGGAAACCAGTTCTTTTTCTTTTAAGAGGACAAAGAGCTGCTCCTAATGAACAAATATACATATCAATTTGACAACCCCAATCCTAGTAAGGAGGGTCCCAAGGAGCTCACAACATAGACCCTCCCTTAGGCTAAGAAACAAAGGCACTGCATTTCTTCTCCAATAAAGATGCTCGGGAGCATAGCCAAAGATCAAACCAGAACTTCTGTGCACAGGCCTCTAGCTGTGGGGAGGGAAAACAATGGTTATGAAACCTTAAATAGGATGGATTGGTACCATCCCCACTCCCTCTTTTGCTCTGTCCCCTTCTCCCACTCTGTGGCAAGTCTGCTCTGCTCCCTATTGAGAGTGAGTGCAGAGCAGATTGGCAGGCTTTGCAAGCCTTAGGGAGCAAGCGGGTGCCAGGAAGTAGTGTGAGAAGAGTGCGGGAGAGTGCGAGCGGGGCAGAGCAGTGGCTTAGTCAACTGCGGTTGAAAGAAAGTGTACAGCAATTTAACTGTGTTGTAGTTATTAGAGGCCTCATTTTTGAATAGCATTTGAAGTAGCCCTAAATTCTCGATTTCTAAGAACAAAGAACAATGAACCACATTTCATACCACCAGATGAACTGACCCTTAGCAAATAAATAGCCAGTCAGGAGCTGAGGAGCCAATTCCTAACATACCAACCTATATATGGTGAAAGTCCAAGACAAAGGGTACCATGGCTGATAGAAATATATCATATATGTTAGAAGATCAACCAATCCTGTATTCTGCTTTGTTTGAATTTCCCACTTCACTGTGAAACCCTATAAAAGTATCCCTGTATTGGGCTCGGGGCTCTCTCCCTGGACCCGCTGCATCCATGACGGTGACGGAGAGAGCCCAGACTCAAGCCTGCATTAAACGACCCTCCTGTGTTTGCGTAGGATTCGGCTCCTTGGTGGTCTTTGGGGACTCGAGACTCGGATGTAACACCTATGCTCTTCTTTTTGTTATTTTCTTAAATAAAATCTATTTGTTCTGCATTTTTCTTTGTCCCTTAGTTTCATCCTGGGTACACGAACCTGACTTCCTCCAAATCGGCATCAGCACCATTCACAAATCCCCTTTACTTTGGAATTGATGGAAGTCATCAATTTATTTGCCCACACATATTCTTCAGGAAGCCTTGTTTATCAAAATACATGATCCACTTACACAGCCATACAGTTACACATCTAATACAAAAGTGAGGCCTATCAAAGATGTCAGAATAAAAACTGTTGCTAGACAGTGTGTGTGGCAATCAATAAAATGATATTAATAACAAACATGGAAAATTGAACAGGTGTCATTAAGAGACACGGAAAAGCTTCAGGATACAGAAATATCATAAATATTTGCAATTACTTCAGCTAAAGTTATTTAAGATACTGTATTCATACAGCAAGCAAATGAATAATGGAAAAGGAAAAATCAGAAAATAGAAAGTTTCCAGTGAAAATTACCTAATACATTGAGAAGGATAAATTAGGCAAAGCATGGACATTAGAGTGTTTTTCAGAGAAGGTCTGGACTTGACTTTCTAGACTTTTTATTTGCAAGGCTCCTTTACAACTCAAAAGGGATGGAAGCTAATGTGTGAATTTTTGACTTACAGAAATGCAAATTTTTTTTTTTGCTAAAATTAAATATCCCCAAAGCTTACAGAACTTGTGGGCATTAAACAGTTTAAATGTAATACAGAAAATTTATGCTTTCATTGCCTAAAAATCCTAGTGTTTTAAATGTTCCTTGGTTTGAAGCTTGATATGGAGCATGGTACTGGTCCACTGATTAATAATGAGTTTAAAAAAAATATCTCTGGAAAGACCAGGCATGGTTCTGTAAACCCGTAATCCCTGTGGACTCAGGAGGCTGAGGCAGAAGCAGAATTGCAAGTTCAAAGCCAGCCTCAGCAACTTAGTGAAGTCCTGAGCAACTTAAACAGACCCTGTCTCAAAATAGAAAATAAAAAGTGCTGGGATGTGGCTCAGTGATTAAGAGCCCCTGGGTTCAATCCATGGTACCGCTCCCCAGAAACATCTCTGAAAGGGTCCATTTTATACTTGCATGAGCATACACATTTTTATAGCTTTAAGGGTCAGAAAGCTCATTTACTTGGATTTGCTGTATATTTAACCCAATGAAGTCAGGAAAAACTATTGCCAGAAAAGTGTACCTCATGAATTGGTGGATCCTAGGCAAATCTTTTCTTGGCTCTGACAATGAATCCCAGATTTAATTTTGAGGAAAGTCTAGTTTTTATTTTTTTTTAAATATTTTATTTTCTTGGTGATTTTGTGCTTTTTGCCTTTGTGTTCAGGTTGTGTGGGGCTAGTGAGGTTTGTTGTTGTTGTTTGTTTGTTTGTTTACCATTGGTGACTATAGTAATTGAGAATTTCACTATGGTTTTAGTCATTAAAAGTTGACCATAAGAAGGTGGATGATGATCTTTTTTTCTGCTGGGTAAGACATAGCAAAGAACCTGCTATTCTTCCTGTTTTTCCACTGTCCCCTTATTAACTCATATCTCTTAAGAATACTCTACCCACTGAGAAGAGAAACAGCTTTTATTTTTTTTAACTGAAGGATTTGTTTATTTATTTATTTGGTACCAGGGACTGAACCCAGGGACACTTAACCACTGAGCCATATTCCTAGCAAACCCCTCCTCCCATTTTTTTAAGTGAGGAAGAGTGAGAAAGAAAGACAGAATCAATTTTATTTTATCATTATTATTTTTTTATCTGGCCTTTATTTCTCTGATGCTTAGTTGTGTACACGCTGCTGGGGTTTGAACCCGGGTCCTCGTGCATGCCAGGCAAGAGCTCCAACCGCTGAGCAACTCTCCAGTCCTAAATTGCTAAGGCTGGCTTTGAACTTCTCATCCTCCTGCCTCCACCTCCTTAGCCCTGGGATTACAGGTATGCACCACTATGTCGGGAGATGGTGCTGAGTGAAGTTCTCTTTCCAAATTTCCGTCAAATGAAGTCAGACTCTGCCCATTGCAACTAGAGAAGGGCCTGCAGGGGCACAAGAATGCCAACACACACGTGTGGACACAATGTTTACAAGACAACATTGGGTTTCACAACTCAATGGTAAGCCAGGAATTGGCATGCCCATTTGAGTGATGGGAAAGCTAAAACGGAGAGTAGCTCAAGGTCCCCAGTGCAGGTCTAATTCCTTTCAAAGGGAACTTTCCAGAAGTTACAGCAATCTGGGCAAAACCAGGTCCCCACAGACACTGGGGAGTTCCGAACCCACACCCTGTCAGCTAGGGGTGGCACATACCTGCTCCTGGAAAAGCTGGGGGAGTTGGCAGAGGGTGTGCATGAGTGGCCCTGAAGGCTGGCACACATACAGGAGAGAAAGACAGGTGCCCTCCTGTAAACTACTAGGGGTCCCAGGGTGCTCTCCTCAGGCGAGGTGGGCACCCTGCTTGTACTTGGTCCCAGCTCGGTTCTTGGGTTCTTCCTTACAGGGGACTTGGGCAGGAGTTCAGCTGTCAAGTGCACCTGCGTTTCTGCACACGTTCTCCATCACAGTCTCCTGAACTCGCCAGCTCCTTGCTCAGAACCCCTTCCTGACGCCCCTAGAACAGAGGAAACAACTTTTTGATACCTGAATTGGTAGGCTTTTTGATAAATGGTTTGCTTCAGACCTGTGACAGAAGTTGTAAAACTTAAGTTCTGCACCATGTGTTTGTAATTCTGAGAAATGTTTACCTTTCCTGGCTAAGAAGAGAGTAGCATCTAAGCCAGAGGACACTAATAAATTAGGTTGTTAGGTTTCTTAATGAGAAGTGACTTTGTTTCAATTGCTTCATAAATATAAATACCTTTACCTTATATAGATAATGTTCCTAAATTTCACAGAAAAAATCAGGAAAGCAAGCTTTTAGTACTTTAAAGATGCTAGACATCATTTTAAAACTCGTTACAGAAATTGCTAAATTAGGAATGTTCTTAAAATTCAAAATCATATAACTAAATTGAATCTTTGGATAAATAAGGCTTATTTAATATTCTGGGCTTAAAATATAAACATTATGTAATTTCCTTGTGTTTAATATTATGGCTTTAATTAAACATATGTTTTGCTTTGCTTTTAATTTAGAGTTGTATTTTCATGAAGAGAATAGTTCATCTGAACTTTCTAACTTTTTATATTGGATTACTGAACAAATAAGCTTATAACACACCTACATAATGTTTAAAATCATTTAAATAATGGCAAATTTGTATTAAACCAAACAGAAGCAAAATTATGACAAGTTTTTAAAATAACATCAATTATACTTTCTAGGATGTCAGTCCAAACATAGCCTAAACATAACTTTCAAGATTCTTAGGTAACCTGAGACTCTGGATTGATCATAAATTGACTAATAAATAGATAATCATTCGAGTATTTCAGAGAAATATGATTGAATACTGAAGCATTTACTACTCAGCATCATTTTAAATAGTTTTATCTCTTATGTAGTTTTATCTCTTATGTTTATATATCTTTGAGTGACATTAGTAAATGTGTTCATGCTTGTCTATTTAAAATGTTGTCAAAATGACTTCTATGGTTTTAGTGTCAACTTTGCTGGTCTATATGCTTATATGTGACAGAACTCATGTTTCTACTAATACTTCTTCTTTTTTTTTTTTTTTTTTTTTTTTTTTTTGGTACCAGGGACAGGGATTAAACTGAGGGGTGCTTCATCTAGCCCTTTTCATTTTTTATTTTAAGACAGAGTCTCGCTAAGTTGCAGAGGCTGATCTTTAAGTTGCAATCTTCCGGCCTCAGCCTCCCAGGTCGATGGTATTACAGGTATGTGCCATTACAGTAGGCTTGTATCTACTTTTTTTTTTTTAAGAGAGGGACAGTGAAAGAGAGAGAGGGAGAAAGAGAGAGAGAGAGAGAATCAATTTTAGTTAGTTTTTCATGTGGCTTTCATTGGTCTAAAACTTTGCTGTGTATGTGGTGCTGGATTCAAACCCACATCCTCACATGCCAGGCAAGTGCTGTAACCACTGAGCCACTGCTCCACCCCCTTGTATCTACTTCTTAATTTCCTGTGTAAAATAAAAGTCAGTTACTCTGGTTAACAGTAAAAATTAGTACAAGTTGTTGAGACCATATTGGAACAATGCTGGCAATGACTTATGAATGGACAAGCAAAATATGGAATATGGTCTTATTTATCAATGTGAAAAAAAGTAGCTTTGTTTTAACTGATCTGTAGTTCAGAATCTGAAAAGAGAATGGTGAAAAATAGAACTGGAATTGCTAGAAAGTTGTGAAAGATTTGTACAGAGGGAATCTCCATTTGATTCAGTTTAATGCCTACCCATTTTAATGTTTGAAAAGAAACAATGATGAGTATTAAAATTTTGTCAGATAGCTATGTTTCAGTGGGTCTAGTCATAAGAAAAGATGCTTATATTATTTACTAACAAACATTATATTTAACTTCTCTGTTAAAATGATACATGAATCTTAAGAGGCTTTAACATGAATAATAAAAGAATTATTCATTACTTTCTGTGTAATTTGTCTATCCAGAAATGAGGTTTCAAGTTTCCTTAGGATAATTTCCCCTGCTTTGTGATAATTTATCATATCTTTGGTTAATTTCCTTTAATTTATTTATTTTTTTGTGGTGCTGTGTATCAACCCAGGGCCTTGAACATGCTTGGTAAGAAGTCTACCACAAAGCTTTGATCCCAGCTCCCTTGATGACTTCAACAACAGTGCAGCATTAATGCAAAGAACCACAGTTTCTCTTTTGTGAAGGAATAGAGTTTCTTCTAATACTGCTGTTTTCTCTGTGTTTAGTTTAAATAATTTCAACAATTTTGTCAAGTAATTATGTAAGTACAGTTTTTCAGGCATTTGTGATCCTGTCTTCCTAAATCACCAAATCTTTAACATCTCTTTTTAGTTTGCTTTCCCAAGATCAGATCCTAAATTAAAATTGAATAAAATAAAATTTTCATGTTATCCTTTACAGTTAAAATTGTCTTAAGAGACTTACCATAAAACTCCAGGAAAATCACAAAGATTTGCTATTTCATTTTATAAAAGGCATGCTAATTCTAGAAATGAGTAGGTTTGTCTAGCTGACTACATATTTCTTAATTAGTTCAATATTATTGCAAAAGTTATGGGAAAAGAATTGTCAAATCACAAGAGACAGTTGCATTTCTAGCTTAAGTTCATAGGGAAAATTTTATTATTGTTTATATACATAAATTAGAGTCATTTAGGCAAGGCTCTGAAGAATTATTAATATCCTGACTATCCATAAAATAGTTTCATCCCTAAGTGGAATATTGATCAAGCTCTTATGACATTGCTATTTACTTTAACATAATAATTTTTCCTTACTCCATTCTGATATTACTGATTATTATAATAAATTAATGGTCCCATTATCAATTTTTTTTCCTGATCTTGTAAAAGGTTCTGCTTTATGTTACTGACTAGAAATTGTCTCTCCATTAAATGACATTTTCAACATTCCATGGAAAGGAACTACTGACATTTCAATAGTTCAATGAATATACTCTTGGGTAAACAGATTAATGTTGACATTGCTTAGACAACTTTCACATTGTATTGGTGAACTAAATCAGAATTCCTGTACTCTCATCAGTCTGGAAATGAGCATATTCCATGAAAGTTCACTGCTAATCCAAGATTCAGTGTAACAAGAATTAACAATACTGGTCTCAATAATTGTTTGAGGGGAATTTTATTGTGATTATTTGTTTAGAATACTGTTATTATTAGGGATAGTTTGTACATTGCTGTGTATATATGAAAAAGTCCTATCAATTTCTTTTCTATCTCTGTTTAATTGACCATACTTTTACAAACTAAAATGAGCCATTTTTACATTATATCTGATTCTTTTCATCTCCACAGAATTTAGAAATACAAACTTTTACTGCCTCATTATTTTTTACAGTAATAGTTATTTTCATAGACTCAATAGGAATCTGTCCTTTTTTAACAGGACATATTTGAATAAATAGGCTGTGTGCCTAAGACCACAATTGGTGTGTCATATTTGAGAAAAATCTCAGTCACTAAAGTTGGACAAATTTACATTGAGAAACAAGAATGATTTTATATGTGAAACCAAAGCTCTCAACCCATGTTTCCCCCCAAAACTGACTTATTTGGCTTAAAAGGGTACAGGACAGGAAAAGAATAGTTTTCCCGGACACTGAGAGACCCAGGCCTTAACTATAAGTGTAAATGGTTTATTACGCATGTATGGACTTGTTGGCAAGCTGGAAACAACAGCTCTTACAAACCTGTTATTCACACTCATACTCTCAACCTTTAGCTGAAGCTGTAGGAAGGAGCCCTTTAGGAGATGCTAGTTTAGGAGATGCACAGTTGCTGTGTTTTTACCAGTAGCACACTTCAGTTGCTGGTTTGAAGATCCTTCATTCCCTGGGGAGCTCTAGATAGCCGCTTCTTTCCTGGATGCTGATTCTTCCAGTTGGCTACTTAAAACTCTCCCCTCATGTGCCATTTTTCTCAAGATCTACTACTCTTTTAGGTTGATTTTCCACATACAGACCCCTGCCTGAATGAAATTTAGAAGAATTTTTTTTGTAATGTGCCAATGTTCTTTTTACACTTTCTGCATGAAACCTTTGCTTTGGCAAATGTCAAAGAGCAGGAAGACTTTAGTGCAATCTTGATCACCTGTTCTGCCTACCCAGAAAATCCACCCAGAACCAGTTACTTGTATTTAGACGTTTAAGTCTCTATGACTCAGTGAATATATGTGAAAGTCTTCAAATGATGCACTAAAAATTTTATTTTTTTATTTACCTTTTCTGAGTCAGACTCTGGCTATGTAGCCTAGGCTGGTCTTGACCTCTTGGGTTCAAGTGATCTTCCTGTTCTGTGTTTGGCACTTGCACATTCCCATATATGCCATAGTAGACATTTCACCATAATAATGCAGAACTCCAGTTTGCTATCCGAAGGTTCTTGATGAGCATGGGACATATTATCAGTGCAGATTTTAATTGGTAGAGGGTCCCAGGTGAGTCTTCTTCAAGCATCTGGTTTATTGATGAGCAGACTCAATCAAAAGTGAGGAAAAGCAACCTTATTCTTTCCCTTAATCTCCCTGGATATTTCTTTCTTTGTGGACTTTTTGTTGTGCTTTTTAAATAAGAACTTTGCCAAAGTTGTTTTTTTTTTTCCCCAGTCAGTGAGATTAGTGAAAAGTTCAGTCCATTTTAAAATCTCCTAACTTTCATGTAATTAAAGCTGCTTCTGCTGACTCTAACCTATCCATCTTGGGTCAGGTAATCTTTGATGTGGAACTTTGGAGTGATTTCTTTCCCTTTATTTTCTTGCTGTAATTTATTTCACCCTTAGTGCTAGCCAGGATTAGAAGAACAGAGAAGGGCAAAGTGCTTTTACTAAGTCATACTGACAGCTCCTGTTTTGGTGGAGAGTAGTAGCACTTTCATTCTTATTGATTATTTAAATCTTAGTGTGAAATATATTCACCTGACCCCTTCCTGGTAATGGGAAACATTGATAACTTTCATAGAAGAATTCCCAATGGGTTTTTCAACTTACCTCCTTTTATAATTTCAAGGTAAGTAAAAATCAAAAACATTCTAATTTTGAGCATCCTAGAAAATACTAGTGTTTGTCATACAGCAATCACTTTTCTGAATATGTGTATTAACTCACTTACTCCTCAACTTTACTAAAGGACCAATATGACTGATCCCATTTAAATAAAACCAAACTGTGATACAAAGGCATTAAGCAAGTAACCTGTTAGCAATAGTCCAGAATTAAAACATTTCCCTACACTGAATCGAAGGATAAGGACATCATCTCACAATGCAGAAAGAAAAAAAAAAAACCCTCAGGAAAAGTAGAAGAAAATTATAGCCCAAATTCATAGGAAAGATTTTAGCATATCTCAGAGATAGAAAACACTAACAAATAAGAAACAAAATACTTAAAACACACTGTTAGCAAATTACACTTAAAAGTAATAATTGTTAGAGACAATACCTTCATTTCTTTAACCATCCCAAAAGGTGCATCCCAATTATAGAAAATTATTTGTATATAAAGAGAAAGGAAAAATGGAATGAAAAGAAGCAGACTATGAATATATTTTTAATATTTTGTTTCTTAAAAAAATCAGATATAAATATGGCAGATCTTAATATTTGTTAAATCTAAGCAGTAGATACCTTACTGCCTCATGCTTATGCTTTTTTACTTTTTATTTTACTTTACTATATAATGAAATAGAAATAATTTTAAAAGAATAATTAAAAATTAATATGAGACAAACTATCTTCACTATCTTTCATAGGATATAATTTTGGTTATCAAACACACACTTTTCTTTGATGAAGTTCATTCTGTTTCCTTGCTTGAAAAAAAAAAGCTATTTGCAGTAGTCTCTGGCATTGCCTGTGCATTGATCTCCAACAGAAAATAAAGTTTTACCTTTCTATTCCTAACCACACAGTTTCCATTCAAATGCATGAGTAAGAAATGAGCTTCTCCATTTGTTGTTCTTTTTGTCAAAACAGGGTACGGTAACATTTACTTGGTGATTGACTGCTATACAATGGTAGTCCCATAAGAATATTTCCTGGTGACATCATAGCTGTCATATGGAGCATTATGGAGCATAATGAACTATTTACATTACTCAAGTGTTTGTCATGAACAGACCTATTGCTCTTCCAGTTGTATAAATACTTGTATGTAATACAAGTTGTATGTAATACTTGATAATAATAGAAAACTAGTTTGTTACTAGTTTATGTGTTTACTATACTATACTTTATTATTTTAGAATGTACTCTATTAAAAAAAATGTAGCCATAGCTCAGTGATAAAGTATTTGCCTGTATGTATGAGGCCCTGGGTTTGATACCCAGCATGAGGGAAAAAATCAGTTTAATATAAGAGTATATTTTGTTATGCTAGCAGCAGCATCTTGTGTTTATCATGCCTATTGATGACAAGAAGATTGTCAAGTGACAATATCTAGTGTTATGTACATATACTCTATCATCTTTAAACAGTTAAAAAAATTCCCCACCAAATACCAGAAGAATATATTTTATTTTGAAGAGCAGATAGAGTATATGCAATGAGCAATCACATGGTGGAACATAAAATAAGTCTCAATGAAATGTAATGAAGTCATATGAAATATGCTCTTTCATCACCACAGAATGAAATTAGGAACCAATGAAAACAAGGCAGAAAAATTCTCACCCAAGTTGAATTTCAACAACATACTTTACAATAAGAAATCAAAATTGAAATCAAGGGTGTTATAGTTAATCACAATCAGCAACTTGGTTAGCTTAGATGCCTCTAATATTAGGAGGCTCCTAAGATTGAATCTTCTGGGGGGTCAATGAGGTGTTTCTAGAAATGATTGGCAAGTGGGACAGCAAAATGAAGCAAAGACCCACCTTAAGTGTAGGCAGCAACCTCAAGTTGGGAGCTTGGATTGAAGAAAAGTCAAGAGGATAAAGCAGCAGCAGATGCAAATCCAATTCTTCTTCAATGGGTTCTTGATTGCTTCTCTGGACCTGACTCGAGCTCCTTCATTCTTCCAAAGCTGACTCTGCCCAGCCGTTCTTCAGGAAGATTCCAGACCTTCAGTCCAGACAGGGATAACATTGTAGATCCCTTGGTTCTGAGGCTTGGGCATCTTGACTGCGTGGGGCTATCCAACCTCTGTTTGCATAAGTCAATGTAATATTTATATCCTATTGATTCTGTTCCTCTAGAGAACCCTGACTGATACAATAGTATGACTGGCCTTGGCTCCTGGTGCATGCTCTGCAAGGCAATCCTGGAATGGGCTCCTCCAGCCTTGCTCTGGTCTCGTGCCACAAGGGCCCCATTCTCTGTGAGGTTGCCTGACTAGGGCTCCCAAGTCATCTTCTGAAGGGGTGGTTCCATGGAGAAGTGCCAGCTGGACGCAGGAGCAATTCAGGACCCTGACCCTGAAGGCCAGCCACGGCTTGGGGAGGCTCTGTGAGCTGGAGGGAGGGGCTGATGTTGTGACACCTTCAATGTACTGTTTTGGGGTCTCTGGTGCCCAGGTTGGTACAATCACTGCCGCAGGCCAGGAGGGTTTGGAGTGGCCAGGTCCTGACTGGATGAGTCACCTGTTCTCACTCCACAGAGAGCACAGGAGGGCCTCTTGTTGTGCTGGTCAGTGCCTCCATCTCGTGGCAGCTCCCCTGAGGAGCAAACCTCAGACCTGTGACTCCCAGGACATGTCCCCACTTCTCCACACAGCAAGGGAAAACTGGCTCATCCTGCCTGTGCTCAGGGAGCAGATGTCCCCAGAAGGATGAAGTCTATTTCCTCTTATTTGTTCTTCCTTTTGCTTCAAGTAAAATGAATGGCCAGAAAATATGCTCAATAAGTCTTCAAACATCAGCTTCTGTGGGGTTCCAGGAATGCAGGCCAAGGCCTTCAGCAAAGGGTAGTGCTCCAGATGCACAAGGCTGGCGAAGTTGGAACTCAACACCATTGCAGAGGCCCACACCCTTTCACTGCTGGCCCCAGAGCTGGTTCCACTCAGCTGGTTTCTCACAGTCTTTTATGGCGTGCCCTTTGGTTGGAGGAGCACATAGAGGTCTTTCTGGAGTATTTCAGTGGTTTTCTTCAAAGATATGCCAGGACAGAGGCACTGGGGACTGTTATTCCCAGAATGCCAGGGGCCACTGGGGTGACCCTGGTTCCCTCCTTTTGAAGCTGTGACAGACTTCTGAGCACAGTATGTAGACACCACTTTGCCATCCCGCCTCAGCCTGTAGGCTCAACTACTAAATTCTGAGACAAGAGCCCCTGCTCTACATCATGGCATTGCAGTTCTATCTCTACTCTCAGGCATGTGACATCCCCACTCCAATGACCCTTCCTGGATTCTATGGCCCGGCCCACTCCTTTCTCTTCCTTCTCTTACATCTTCTATCCTCATGGGACTCAGGTGTGGAACACAGTCAATAACCACTCCAAGGACGTATCAAGAGACTATGGAAGTGATCTGGGGCACCCCAGAGCCACCATGAGGTAGACAGAGCTACTGCTGAGAAGTCCTACTTCCGAGTGAGGCCGAGTGATTCTTCAATCCAGGGTCAGATGTGAGAGAGCATCACTATTGCCCTTTCTGATACAGTCTCCTAAGGACAGCTGCTCCTATGGAATCTAGAGAGTTGGGCTGTTGGAAAACCCTCTCAGTGGGAAATGGCCACAGCACAGTGTCACAGCACAGATCCTGTAGTGCAAGGCAGATGACATCTGACAGGAGTCTCCCCACTGCCCCTGGTCCTCCAGTGGGAGGCAGGTGATGTCTTACAGAGTTTGCCTTGCCGTGATCCTTTGGTCCCTGCCATCCTGAGCCTCTTATAAACAATTTGCTGCAACCCTTCCTGCTCAAGCTTCCTGTGCACATGACTTCACTGCACCAGGTAAAGCACAGGACATCTGACACACTAGGAGGAGTTCGTGGCTTATGAGTGATGCTGGTTTTCCAGGTGGTGGCCCCTTCCCAGGCTCCCTCCACGAAGGCTGAGCTTCCTGTGCCCATGTCCTCCCAATACAACCGTGGGCTGCTGTGGGTCTTAGTGGGCTTCAGAATTGCTGAGTCAGTGTCTTTATGAGCCATGTGCCCTGTGCCCTCTTCCTGGCATGCCATCTGTCAGGTTTTCCTGTTTTCTGGGTGGTTCTGGCATTGGGGCTTCAGGCCTCTCCAGGGATGCTAGTAAGGGCCAGTTTGGGAAGTGCTGCCCCTCAGTACTCAGCCTGTAAACCTGTTCCCTGATGCTCCTTGGAGGCCAGAGCTGCCAACAGCTGCATTTCCCTGATTTATAAAATGACAAACATTTGTCTTCCTACTAATTGGGATAATCAAGTGTATTTCAGCTGAAGAAAAGCTGACTAAAACAAAGGGTAAATTAGAATGTATGTTGAACTAGGTGTCTGTCAAAAACTGAATGGATAAAGAAAATGTGTCATGCATAAAAATGGAGTTTTATTCAGCCATAAAAAACAATGAAATAATGTCATTTTCAGTAAAATTATACTCATGTTAAGTGGAATATTTCAGACACACAAAGACAAGACTCATGTTTTCTCTCACATGTGAAAGAGAAACGAAAAGAGAAAAAGGGTTCTCATGATAGAAACAACATAAGCATAGATGAAGGGAGTTGGGGGTGGTAGGAGGGAGGGCAAGGGGAGGTACTGGGAATTAAATTGATCAAATTATGTTTTTGTATGTATGAATATGCCCTAATTCTGTGTAATTAATATGCACCAATAAAAAGCAAACAAAAATGTGTGTTGAACTGAATGATAATGAAAACACAAAGATTTTCAAGCACAAGTGTGTTAATCAGCATTTTGTCACTGTGATCAAAATACCTGACAAGAACAACTTAGAGGAAGAAAAATTTATTTTGGACTCAGGATTTCAGAGGTTTCAGTCCAGGGCTCCCCTGTTCTGGACCAGAGGTGAGGCAGAACATCATGACTGATGGACATAGGAGGAGAAAGCTGCTCAGTTTATGGAAACCAGGAAGCAGAGAGAGACTGAGAAGCCAGGGACAAGATTCCTACAGTCACCACCCTGGTAGATCATTGAAATAATTAACTCATAAACCTAACTAATGCACTAATGATGTAATAGCTCTCATAACCCAGACTTTCCACTTCTGAATATCGCTACATTAGGAAATATCTTTATATCCAAACCTTGACAATATGAACATAACAACTTTGTTCATAATTGCCCCAAACTGCAACCAACGAAGATAGCCTTCAACAAGTGAATAATTAAATAGAGTATGATATATTCACACAATAAAACTTCATGCAATACTGACTTAAAACAAACTACCAAGTCACATAAAAATAGGGGTGAACTTGAATATTTCTAAGTAAAAAATACTAATTTGAAAAATCTACATATTATCTTAGTCCAATTATATAATATTCTGAAAAATGCAAAATTACAGAGAGTTAAGAGATCACTGGTTTCCAGGGATTAGAGTTAAGAGATCACTGGTTTCCAGGGATTTGGAGTAAGGAAAGACTAAACAGTTGAAACATAGGACATTTTTTAGGACAATGAAAATGTTCTACATTATATTGTAATGGCAAATGCAATGTTTTATATTTGTCAAAATGAGTCCAACTTTATAGCACAAAGGGAAATTTAAAAACTTATTTAGGAGGTAGAAGGAATCCTGAGAAGGAAGACAAAATACCACAAGAGAATAGAACTATATTACAAGGTCTGAACAGTTTTACTCTTTTTCATGAAGGGGCAGGAGAGTTGCTAACCTAAAACACAGGAAATGAAAGAATATATAAAATTAAAGACAAAAGGAAGTACACATGAACACTATACATTAATTTTTATGGGGGTATAGGTTAAAATTCTGATACATCATTCATTTATATGGAATTCAAACAATTAGGTAAATGGATGTTAGATTGTGGGAGTCAGTTTTTCCACTATTATGGGAATTTATAGATAAGCAAGGCGATGTGGTTAGAATTATCCATGTGACAATGGATTGGAGTTAGAGCTATCAGTATGTACCTATGTTTAATTAGTATGGATGCAGATCATTACAAATAAAATTTTACAAACACACACACACACACATGAACATATGAAGTAGTGTATATACATAATATTTTCTTGTTCTCCCAGCTAAGAGGGCCTAAAATAATAAGACCTCAATAGTAATAAGCACACAGTGACCAATTCTTGGATTCTAATGCAGTATCATTTTCTAATACAGCAAAATTTTTAAAAAGTCAGGGTTTTGTGAAGAATGGACTAATTTATTGAGGGGCAGGGAATCTGCAAGATAAAGCTAAGCATCTTGTAGGGCTGGAAACTAAGATATTGCTCAGACAACAAACCATATATGTAAGCTTTTATGAAAGTGACAGTGAAAATGATCCCAAAGTCCAAGATTGCAATAAGAGCAACAAAGTAAAGTTGTATTGGATTATAATCCAAAATATAAAAACTGTGTGATTCAATTCTGACATATGTAAATGAATAAAGACATAAATGGAAGGTAATAAATTTCCCAAACAAAAAAATTCCACATAAATTATGTAGATACCCCCTCATCAAAGTGTGCAGCTACATATAGTGGCCTTCTTTCAAAGGATACAACATGCAAAGACCGGATGAGAAAAGTAAATTTAGAGTGGAGAAACCTGAAAATAATATCAAAGACCAGGACACTAAAGTCACCATCAACAGTGATGAATATTGCTGACAGTATGTACCTTTGATACGATGTGATGAAAATAGCACTTTATCTCTGAGGTCCTCTTCCCCAAAGTCCATAACCAATTCTAACTATGATTTTTTTTTAAGGAAAAATCACCAAATTTCAATTGAGGGACATCCTAAAAAATGTCTACATTATCACTGCTTAAAAATATCAAGATCATCAAAAACAAGGAAAATATTGTGATGTGTCATAACAAAGACGAGCCTAAATGTAGAGAGTGACTAAATGTAGCTTGGCGGAGACCTCAGAACATTAAAAAAAGAAAAACGTAGCCTAAGGAAGTTTCAGAAATGCATGAGCTTTACTTAATACTCATGTACAAATATTAGGTCATTAATTTTAGTAAACATATATACTAAAGTAAGATGTTAATAATAAGGGATAATAGTAACTGGGTACAAAATATGTAGCAACTATTTGTACTAGGAATTCAAAACTTGGACAAAACTAAATTCTATTTTAAAAGTAAAAACCTGAAAAAAAGTTCAAATACGTTGCATGAAGAGGATCAATATATAAAAAGAATTCCTATATCTTTATAAGCAAATATCTACAGTCCAATCTCTAAAAACCGGCAAAGATTACAAATAGAAAAAGGAATATAGGGAACTGGAGGGGTGGCTCAGCTGTTACAGCGCTTGCATGAGGATCTGGGTTTGATTCCTGGCACCGTGTACATAATGAAGTGTTGGAGTAACAAAGATCATATAAATCATATGAAAAACTAAAAATTGATTCTCTCTTTCTCTCCCTCTCACTGTCCCTCTCTCTCTCTCTCTCAAAAAAAAAAAGGAATACAAATTAGTCTTATAAAGGACCACAACCTCACTCATAATAGAAAAAATTAACATTAGAGCTAAATTCAAATAACACCTTTTTTTCTATTTGGGTACAAAATCTTAATGACAACACATTCTTTAAGCAGGGCTATGAGGAAAAACTATTATAACATTGCCAATATAACTAAAAATTACCAAAAAGTAGAATTTTGGCAACATCTATCAAAATTACAAAGGCATTTATTTATTATTTATTTATTTATTGAGGCAGGGACTCACTAAGTTTCTTAGGACCTCACTAAGTTGCTGAGGCTGGCCTTGAACTTGCAATCCTTTTGCCTTGGTCTTCTGAGCTGCTGGGACTAGAGGTGAATGCCATGGAGCCCCATGGCATATACTTTTTGATGTAGAAATCTCACTTGTAAGAATTTATACTAAGGGTAACCTGCATATATGCTTTTCTATTTGTAATTATTTATTGTAGCTGTGATTGTAATAATATGAAAAGATTGGAACCCACATGATTTTGTTTTAGCAGAGTACTGATTACACAAATTATGTTTCTATAGAGTGGAATATTATGAAACTGATATGCAATATCCCATTGAATTTAAAAGCACAAATTGTGGTAAGACTACAGGTTAGAATCCCTATTTGCCCCTTAAAACTTGTGAGATTTGGGACAAGATGTCTAACTGTGTTCTTTTCATCTGTAAAGTGGATGAAATAAATATACATTTTGTGGCATGGTTTTGAAAAATGTGAACAAATATGTGCTTTGACATATGTAAACCATTTAAAGAAGTGTCTTGTATGTACTAATTATCATAAAGAGAATAACTTCTATTATAATTCTGTCATAAAATAAGAAATGAAGTTATTCTGTATAATTTGATCCCAGAGCTACCCCAATGCAGTTATAATTTTAAAATAAAATGTTAAGTTTTAATGTCATGACAAAAAGGTCAGAAGCAGTGTGACCATCTTTAATGTATAGAAAGGAAAATAATATTTTATATTCATTGTATTTTATATTTCATGTATTTTCAAAAGAAAATCTAAAAGCAGAAACACACACAAATAAATGTGACTAAGTGAGGGGAACAGAATTGTAGGGGTAGGTTGGAGGGTTTTTATTTTATGCTTTTTCATATTTTTTTAACTATGTGAAAAAGATTCTAAATTGAAATATAAGGTAGAAAGTAAAAACTTATTGTCTACAGTGGATATATAAAGTCTTTAAATTGACTGGATTTGGTGTAACACACTTGAAATTCTAGCTACTTGGAAAGATTGAGAAGAGAGAATCTCAGGTTCAAGATCAGCCTCAGCGACTTAGCAATATCCTGCCACAAAATAAAATATAAAAAAGATAAGGGATGTTGTGGAGTGGTACAGCATATCTGGGTTTAATCCCTAGTAACAAAATAAAACAAAACAATAGGATTCAGTGAAATCATATAATACAAATAAATGTACTTGTATGAGAGTAAAAAGATAGGGACACTGAAATGAGTCATTTGCTTTTTTGCCCTAAAATAGGGCATATTCAGTGGCACTCCTAGATATTATTATGGAATGTGCATGTATTTTATATTGTACTATTTTATTGCTTTTATAATAATAACTAACACTCAATGAGAATTAGATACCAAAATTTCTGGCAGACATTTGATGTTTCATTTAATATCTGTCAACCCAATCAGGTACGTTCTACTTTCTCCCAAGATGTAGAACTGAGACAGAGGGATTTAAGTAAATTTTCTAATGCTATGACAAAGGATTAGTTAGCATTCAAGTTCAGGTCTCTCTGACTTCACAGTCTATGCTCTTAACTGCTGTCCTCTTCCTGATTAGTTCAGTATTAATACTGAGCAATACCTAGAGTAAAAGGAAGGATCCTTAGGAACCAAGCTCAGCTCTAGCTCTACCACACCCTAAGCTTCTCTTTTCTCATCAGTGCAGTGAAATTTTGGCTACAAATCCCTAAACCTTCAAACCATAACACTTGATAAACTCTTTTGTCTTTATAAAAATAAATTCCTTGGCCCAATTCTTATTAGATAAAACTAAATACTTATCTTGGAAAAATAATGTTACTATAACGATGAATATTATTAGATTTAATATGTTAGCATTTAATATTATATATATTTGTTTTAAATAGTTTCTTAGTTACTATTAAACATATTTAACACATAATTAAATTATTACATAAATAGTATTTAAAATATCTAATATATTTCTTGATTGAAATAAAAAATATTTATCATTCTTAAAATTAATATATTTCAAATTAAATTAAATATTCAATTAAATTTTATTTAATATCCATGATAAATCATCCACTGTCATTAATTGCAATATTCTCGATTGTTAATTTTATTTTCAACATTAAGGTAAGATATCTATGGAATATGTATTTATTCTGACATATAGACCAGGAGTTCTCAATTGACTGTGATTTTTAAAATATGGATTCTGAGTCCCAAGTCCTAAAGTTCCATTGTTAGTATGTCTAGGGATGGGATTGAGGCCTTTTGCTTTGTTTTGTAGTTTTAACAAATGAGTGATGCAGGTGATACTTGGAACAGGCTTTGTGGAACATTGTCATGGGTTGCCTTAAAGTAGAAGGCACAGTTTTCCTCCCTAATGCAATACATAATTGATGTACTTTCACTTCAGTATGAGACACCAGAAGAAAGTTTATGATTGTATGTCACATGACACTTTTGTTAATACTAAAGTTTTGACTAAAAACAAAGTATTAATCCTGAACCAGGCATTGGCATCTATCAAACCAATAGAGTGGAGCATGATTTTCCTTTGCCAGCTGATAATTGTTTCAGAAAAGATTTCATTTTTTTCTTACACGAAAGGGAGGGCTACACCTGACCATTTTTGGTTTTTAACAGTCATCATTGATTTTTCTTCTGGCTGTTATTTTTAAGCTGAAAGACACATGAAGAATCATATTGGACTGAATGCAATCTCTGAATACAGCAGTACTATAAATAAGATGAAAAAGACAAGATAAAGATTTCCAATTCACAGCAAAAATAGCATAAAACAGGGCCTTCAAAGAATTATAGCCTATCATTTCAAGTATAATCCACAAGGAACAGTAATCTTCATTCATTTACTCTCTCTTACCTACTTTTTGATGGAACGGACAGTAAAATATAACTGATAATAAAAACCAATGGTAAAAATACTAAGAAATTAAAAAGAAAACTTCCTAAAATTGGGGTTTATCTAACCTGATACTATAGACAGGAATTTTTTTTTTTTTTAAGAGAGGGACAGTGAGAGAGAGAGAAAGAGAGAATCAATTTTATTTAGTTTTCCATGTGGCTTCCGTTGGTCCAATACTTCTTTGGGTACATGGTGCTGGGATTCAAACTCACATCCTTGTGTATTCTAGGCAAGCACCCCAACCACTGAGCCACTCTCCAGCCCTGAGACAGGAACTTTTGACCTGATGTAACCAACTCTGAGTCAAGTAAGCAGGATACACAGGAAAGCTTGTATCCGGAGAAGAAAAGGGGGAGGGGATTTCTTCAGGTGACAGGATACTCCAGTTTGAGAGAGTAGTCAAAACTGGCAATGAACAGAGAAAGGCTCAGCCTTTTATTGAGTGTCTGGGCAGGAAGGAGCTGATGTTTTTAAGACAAGTATTTTGAGAAGTCTCTTTCTTGTGGAAGAGATTCTTAAAAAGGCACATTTTGTACAGAGTAGGAAAATAGGAAAATAATTTTTAATAGATAAATATTATGAACTAAAACACCAAATAAATGCATTTTAATGGGTTATAAATTATGGTTTAAAGTCCAAAAACTTATGATATCTCCTGACATCATCATATGCCTAATTTAATTAAGAATAGGAGGGTAAGAAAAGGCACATTTCAGACACTGCAAGAGTGGGGGAGTAGGGAAGATGTTTAGCAATACACTATAAATTAAAGTCCAATAATTTATGCACCTTTTGGTTCCCAGTCTAGTCCCTGTCTGTCTCAAATCTTCATGACTGTCTTTTTTTGTTTTTATTTAAGATTTACTGTGTGGTTCTTAGGTTTCATTATATCTGTCAGGGTTGGAATTTAATCAGCCAACAAAAGGAGCACTTAGGTAGGATAGAAGGAAGCTTAAAAAGGTAGAAATGAGACAAAAAGGAAGTATGTTCTTTTATTATTTTTTAAGATAGAGGGACAGTGAGAGAGAGAGAGAGAGAGAATCAATTTTATTTAGTTTTACATGTGGCTTTCCCTGCTCCAACACTTCATTGTGTACATGGTACTGGGGCTGGAACCCCTGTCCTCGCCCATGCCAAAAAAGTGTTGTAACCACTGAGCCACCACTCCAGCCCTGAAAGTATAATTTTAATTTAAGTTTCCATATACATTTCGAGGTCTGCCACTCCCAAATTTCTGGACATCTGTAAATCTTAGTTATCATAAATCTACTCACTTATGAAAATCTCCTGTGTGCTGTTAATTGGCACAGCAAGTGGATTTAAGACAGACACACAATTTTAAGAAGCCTATTACTTAGATCAGATAATGGATATTACTGTCAGCCTAAGCAATCTGAGAATGACCAGACATGTCATTCTCACATACCTTCTCACATCTGCCCTTTCATCAAATTTTCTTTAAAAGAGGAGCCAGGAACCCCAAAAGCATCTCTCTCTCTCTTTAGATGGTCCATGTGTTACCTTGAGTATGTATTACTTGCTTTCTTCAAGGAATCTCTGTGCCTTTCCTGGGTTATGTTAAAATTCTTTTCCATCACATATGCTAAGGATCCTGCTGGTCCTGAGTTATGTTCCTCCCTCTCTGGGAACTTTCAGGACCCTCTTCCAGGGACAAAGGGAGATTTCAATATAGCTCATTTGTCACTGTATATTACCTTTAGACTATCTCAAGGGATAAAAATGAAATAATCTACATTTGAACATGTTTTTCATAAGTGTATTTCACTTTCTTCAGTTTATAAAAGTGTTATATTTAGGTTTACTAATATTATGAATACTTCCCTTTGCTAACAATTTAAAAGCTTATATAAAAACCAAAGGTGGATTAAAGATTAATCCTAAGCATTACAGAGCATGGAGGGGGACACTGTGAAATTTCAACACTTCTAATTCTGGGGTTGTAGCTCTTCCTGGTATACAGTTTCTATCTTAAAACAACACAATGATGACGATCATGATCACAACCACAAAATGATCCAACAGCAACAATAATAACACAAGTGAATAATCAAAATATGATTGAAAGCAACTTAAATGTTCAGTGAAATTTCTTAGAGATTTTCTTAGGAAAACATCAGTGGAGTTTTTCTCTGTCAGTAAATATGAAAAATCATACTTCATACAATTCCTCCTTTTTTTGTTTTTCTTACTCTGAACTCCTCTCATAAATAGGACAGTCTCATTACAAATTCTTTCTTCCTCTCAGAATAACTTCCAAATAATATTTCCACAATCCACCTTGAGAAGACTGTGGTCTTTCTTTCCCTTTTCCCCTTTCTCATACAACCACAACCTAATCTTTCTTTCTTTCTTTCTTTTTTGAGGGTTTGTATATAATTTGTTTCCAACATTCCTATGAAAGGTATCTGGCTTTCCTTGGTTAGATGTGTCCTTCAGGAACTCTTCTAGCTAATCTAGTCACTCCTAGGAAACACAACTTCAATAACTAAGCCATGTGTGACCATGCTTCTGGCCAGGAGGTGTAGGTGGATAAGTACTGAGTCCTGTACTTAATGTGTGAATTCAAATCAACAGTTCCCTCAGTGCCTTGATGGAATTATTGCATGAGTGACTTTGTAGGCAGAATATTCTCAAATAGTTGGTATCTGGAAAATATCAAAGAAAAGTGTGTACTTCTTGACTGATCATACAAAACCTGTGAAATGAGTACTAGACTGTTTCCAGGTATTATCTCTAAACTGGAACCATAAAAATATCTATTAACTTAATTAGGGCCAGTATATGTATAAGTCATATTAAAAAGAAACTAATATAGAGTATATTACATGTATTAGGTGTAGAAATTTTTGGTGAGTGTTTTTTTTTTCAAGTGTGTATGTGTGTGTGCACGCACGTGTGTTTGATGGATTTCAGTGTAAAATGTCTTTCTTACTGTGCGTCATGGTGTAAAGTTTGAAAAGGGTTTTATGATTGGGCTTCAATAATTCATATTTCCCCCTTTATACATTCAACCTTAATTCACAAACAAATTTTTATAAAAATAAAACAAAATTTTTATCACACTGACTTCCTGAATTTCTTCTAGGATTTTTTTTTTGGGGGGGAGGTGGGAGTGTGGTTTGTTTTGTTTTGTTTCAGTACCAGGTTTCAATGATGTTGCTATCTCTGTAAAAGTTGCCACGTTCCTCTCTTCACTGAATTTTATTTTTAGAGCAGATTAAATTCATAGCAAAAATAAAGAGAAAGTAGAGAGTTCTTTTGTACTACTGCCTCCACCTCCACACAACCAAAGACTTTTTCTAAGATCAACATCCCACACCAGGGTGACACCTTGGTTACCATGAACCTACATTGATACATAATTATCAGAGTGCATATTTTACATTAAATTCTTGGTGTTCCACATTCTACCAGTTTTGACAAATGTGTAATAGCATGTATCCACTATCATATCATATGGAATAGATTCATTGCCACAAATCCTCTGCTCTCTGCTTATTGGTCTTTTCCAACCTTCTAACTCCTAAAAATTATTTTCACTGTCTCCATAATTTTACCTTTTAGAGAATGTCATAAAATTGGAACTATACAGTCAGTAGTTTTTCCATATTGACTTCTTTAGTTAGATGGATTTAAGTTTCCTTAATGTCTTTCATGGCTTGATAATTTATTTCTTTTTAGTGCTAAATAATATTCCACTATCTAGCTGTAACACAGTTTATCCACTCACCGAAGAACATCTTGGTGGCTTCAAAATTTTGGCAATTTTCAACAAACCTTCTAAAATCACATATGTGTAGGTTTTCATGTAAAAATAAGTACTGTTTATCTGGGTAAATACCGAGAGAGTGCTGGTTAGAGTCTGTGGCAAGAATATATTTAGTTATATTAGAAACTGCCCAACAGTCACCCAGAGGGGCTGTAATATTTTGCATTCTTACCGGTAATGAATGCGAGTTCCTGTGTTTCACATCCTCTCGATCATTTGGTAGAGTTGGTAGAGTTGGTGGTTTGGATTTTGGTCATTCTACTAGGAACATAGCGTGATCTCATTGTTTTACTTGGCAGTTTCCTAATGACTTTCAGTTGCTAACTTTCCATGCTTATATGTTCTTTGGTGAAATGTCTGTTCAGGTCTTCCCTTGCTCCCCACCACCCATCCTTTTAATTTGGTTGTTTCCTTATTGTTAGTTTGCAGAATTCTTTGTAAATGTTGGGTCATAGATCTATATTAGATCTCTCCTTTGAAATATTTTCTTCTAGTCAGTCTGTGTGCTCTCTTTCTGATTTTTGTTGTTGTTGTTGTTTTTGTTGTTGTTTGGTACAGATCACAGGATTTAGGCTATCCCTTAAGTTGCTGAAGAAGCCTAAGGGACATTTTTGTTGTTGTTGTTGTTGTTGTTTCCAGCATTGATGTCCAATGTTTGTTGTTCTTCAAATTATGCTGCTACCATCTGTATCCCTTCATTTCCAGTGTCCCATAGAAGACAGTTCCTTCATGGAGAATATGTATCTGTTCTCTTTCTCTGTGTGTGTGTGTGTGTGTGTGCACGCGCACGCGCGTGTGTGGTTATGAATTCCACATCTAAACCTAAACAACCCTGCACGCTGCTGGATGATCTTTTCAGGTAAAACAATCTGTAAGCTTAGTCAGCTCCATTCTTTTTTTTTTTTTTTTTTTTTAAGAGAGAAGGACAGAGAGAGAGAGAGACAGAAAGGATCAAGTTTTATTGAGTTTTTCACATGGTCTTCATTGCTCTGATACTTAGTTGCGTATGTGGGTTGCTGGGGTTTGAACCCTTGTGCTTGCGCATGCTGGGCAAGTGCCGTAACCACCGAGCTACCGCTCCAGCCCCAGCACCATTCTTCTGATAACTGAGCTTTCAATGTATCCACTTATAGAAAATAAGCAGCAAAAATAGGTACTATGGAATTTATAACAGAAATTCGTGTACTAATAAAAAGAGGTTCAGAAATTCTCTCTATATTTACTGACACATATTCATAATGATTTAGTCCATAAGGAGAGAATTGAACACACTATCCCACTCCTTCTAAAATTACTCCTAGTGTATTAAGGTTTAGTGTATTATAATATACCTATAGGATATGTTATATTATTATTTGTAACCATATGACCAAAACTAATGTAAATGTAAAATTCATTATATTGTTTCTCTCTCTTTAAAAATTGACACAATAAATTATCTTTTTTATGTACATTTTAAATTAGATTGCCTAAAACGTTTTGTGACAATAGGTATGGAACACAACATAAACATATATAATACATGAAAGATAATTTACATTTTTTATTAAGGAGTTGAATTGTACAATTATAAATGCATGTAAAGTAACAATATGATATACATTTTATCCTAATCCATAGTTACCTACCCCCACATTGCCCACACCCCAGTCTCTTGATTCTTCTATATTACACCCCTATAACAATTATATATATATATATATGTATATATGTATATATACATATATATATATATATAAAATTGTCCAGAATTAAATGATTGCATAAGTGTTATTTGACTTCTTGGGGGGTAAAGAGTATGCTACATTGTTCATTGTCTCTCTAGATGTCTCCCTATCTTCCCTCACTCTCCCATTCCTCCACCTCTCCCTTCTCCCCTTACCCATCCCACATGTCTATGATTCCCCTAGATTATGTGTTGCTATGCCCTTGGTGGGTCCTATACATGAATTTGATTACCTTTCACCCAAGCCTGGGTTTATCTCTAGCCTCCACAAATGAGGGAAGACATTCGACACTTGATTCTCTGGGTTTGGCTAATTTCCCTCAGCATGATTTCTTCCCTTGTCATCCATTTACCTTCAAAGGCCGCAGTATTGTTGTTTCTAATAGCTGAGTAGAACTCCATTTTGTGTGTGTGTATGAGTGTGTGTGTGTGTATATAAAATACACAAATAATAATAATATATATGCAGAGATTTTTGAAACCATTCATCCAATGAGGGGAATCTGGGTTGATTCCATAATTTAGCTATTGTAAATTGAGATGTTATGAACTTTGATTTTGCTGTGAAGAATACAAACAGTAACAAATGCCAGAGGGTTTTGGGGGAGTTAGGAGCACTAGCACACTGTGGTGGAATGGCAGACTGGAACAGCCACTCTGGAAAGCAGTGTGGAGACTCCTCAAAAAATTAGGGTTGGATTCACCATACGAAACAGCTATCCCTGTGACACTAGGAAATCAATTTCCCTTTAACTTGGTAAATTTCAATTACTTTCACCAATAGATTAGATTTTGTGAATGAAATTATTCTGTTCATGATGAATTAAACAATTCTAGTGAAAATTTGTTAAGTAAAGTTATTACAATTACTGTAACTGACATGACCATGTGTAACATATATTCATTCATATTTTACCACATAATAAAAATTATTTTTATAAAACATAATGATACTTTTGGCATATTTAAATAGAATGATGTTATATAAAATGAGATTAAAAATGGTAATGTTCATTAAGAATGACATTAATTCCTTTATGTGTTTATATTTAACCTTTGGGGATTGCACTTTTATAACAGTATATTATAAAAATTCAATGCATTACTGAACAATATAGCAATTGAATGTTTATTTGCAACATTTTAAATTCTCTTTCTATAATCAGTAATATAGAGGGAACAATAGATTTAGAATACATCTTATTGCTAAAACGTGTTTTCTGTCATAGAAATGGCAGAAATAATAATGAAAAAGGAATCCCAAAGGAACAATTGTGAACTGAAATTGTTTTTATTTCCCATAAAACTAGCATTGTTTGACTGTGATCAAGGGAAGTATATCCTAGATTTGAAATATGTTATTTTGACTATAGCTCTTCTACATTTTAGCTTTGCCCAGTTTAGCTATTCGGCTCTAGGGTAATAAAAAGTCCAATTCATTTTATGTATACTTAAATAATAAAGGTTATTACTTTGCTTCTATAGAAAAAGACTTACCTTGAAGTATGCAAGTAACAATACAAGGAGTTCCATCTCAATAGTATATTTAAATGTAGTTTCTCTGAATCGTACATTAAAATGTTACTCTAGAATATAAAGTCCTAAACCTAGAGTACAGAATATTTTAAAGTATCTTCTAAAGCTTATCTTCTAGATTTAAATCCCTTACCCAGTAATTGATTTTAAGAGTCACACCATGATAGGAGTCATTATATCAGTGAAAGAGAAGGAAAAATTTAAGATCCAAAATATCTAGGTTCAAACTTATATAGTGGTTCTTTTATCTTTTTTAATTTTTAAATAATTGCGGTTCATCCCATCAGTGAGAGATCTACATTATTTGGACAATCTCAGAGAACTAAAAAGCAAAGGTTAACCTGAGTATATTAAAAATTACCTGGAATTTGCCTTTTTTATTTTTTAATTTTTTTCCTGCTCTGTATAAAAAAATTGTTATAAATAACATCTTAGATTTTTCAACTTCCTCAGAAGTATTTGTGACTCAAAAAAACTGATGGTGGATGGTTTGAATCAAGGAAAAAAAGATTCTATTTTATACAACAAATTAATTTGAGACAAGAAGGATAATTTGCTGTAAATGTTAAAACTGATTGAGAAATAATAAATAATGACCAATAATGGACTGTCTATTTTTTAAATGTTAATATAATTTCTTGTCAGTTCGTGGCATAATAAACAATAAATGAAAAAAATCCATTTTCAAAAAAATCTTAAAATGAATAATTGGACTAAAATAAGCAAACACAAATTATGAGACAATAAAAGGTAGAAGTGCAATTAAAATGGAAGAGGTCTACGCTGTGAATTTCATGTTCTTTACATGTTTTCTGGGTTTTAGTATGTCCCCAAAATTTAATTTATTGCAGCATAATCCCTCATATCATGTATTAATGATATTTGGGAGGCAATTAGGGCTAGATAAGGCTACAAAGGCAGAGACACCATGGGTCAATTAGTGGTTTTGTAAGAAGAGGAATGGAGACCTTAGCTCGCAACTTTTATTTTTTTCTATGGTGTAATGCTGCCCACCACATTATGACCCAGCAGGAAGGTCAGACATTGAGCAGATGCCTGCACTATGCTCAAAAAGTTTTCAACTTCCACAATCATGAGCTAATAAACCTTTATTCTTTTTGAAGTAACGAGTGAGTTATAGCAACAGAATTCACACGATGTTTGTAAGCAATTCCCTTATTCCACAGACATTTATCAACTAAATGTGTTGCAGATCTCTCTCTCTCTCTCTCTCTCTCTCTCTCTCTTTCTCATCTCACTATATTGTCTAGGTTGATCTCAAATTTGTGGGCTCAAGTGGTCCACCTGCATCAATCACTCAACTAGCTGGGATTATAGGTGTGGACCACTGTGCTTGGCTTTAGATTCACATATGTAGATTAAACATTGGACTATAACAAGGAATAAAAAGCACCAAGTGCCAGGCCCAGAGGTACATGCCTGTAATCACAGCTACATGATAGGCTGAAGCAGGAGAACCATAAATTTGAGGCTAGCCTGGATGAATTAGTAAGGCCATGTACCAAAAAATTTTTACTTATTTTTCATTCTGGCCTTTGTTTCTCCAACGTTTAGGTGTACGTGGTGCTGGGATTTGAATTCGGGTCCTAGCGCATGCCAGGCAAGTGCTTTAACTGCTGATCCACCGCTCCAGCCCCAATGTATCAAAAAATAAAAAGGTCTAGGAATGTAGTTCAGTGGTAGAGTTCCCCTGGGCTCGAAACCTGATACTGAAAAACAAAAAGATCAAAACAACAAAGAACAAGTAAAATTCCTCTCCATAAAACATTCAAATACACTGTATGCTTAAGAAAATTATAGATTTTGCTTAGGAATTATACAATGTTAGTCTAATATTCACATTTGTACAAGTAAAGAAATTGCACTCCTACAAAACTGGTTATTTTCTTAGTAATGGGGCATTGTGATTAAGAAGGTACATTCTAGCTGGGCAAGGTGGTGTAGCCCAATAATCCCAGCTATTTGGAAGGCAGAGGCAAGAGAATCATAAATTTGCGGCTAGCCAGAGCAATTTAGTAACACTCTGTCTCAAAATTAAAAATAAATAAATAAAAATAATAAAAAGTAAACAGAGCTTTGGATACAACTCAGCTTTCCTATTTTAAAAAATGGCACATTCTATGATGAATCAGACTTTTTATAAGTGGGGAAACTATTATTAAGTTCTTCTTAATTACTTTTAAGTTTATTTTCTCATTAGTAAAACAACAGTATGTTCCACATCAGAAAAGTTAAAATTAAATAAAATTCTTAAGAGAAAATATTTAGCATGATGTTTGTGGTAAACAAATATTACCTAAGACAGCAGCAGTCGTAGTAATTAGTATTATTATCATCATCATCATCATTAGAAGAGTCAGAGTCTCTTAATGCAACAGCCATTTTAATCTTAATTTTGCAACTAGCTTCAATGGTGTTTCTATGTTTAAAAATATCTATAGTTCTTTCACATATTAAAAAAGATCACTAACTAGTCTTTGTTCTTATCTTCTGATTCTGATTCTACTGCTTATTACTAGTACTTATTTTTTTAACAGTGTTAGCCTTCATTTGAAATGCTGATGCAGTTAGCACTTGACCAAAACAAGCACATCTATTTTTATTTGAAAGACTAAATTGTTGCAATTAAATATTTTATGCAGTGATAATGCATAAAGTCATCCAGGAGGACCTATGGAATCTTTTTCAAGCAAAGAAAAATGTGCTTTTACATTTAAAAATTATTTAAGTAAATATTTTTTCTACAGAGGTGAATAAAACTACAAGTGCTTGGTATCAGTAGTCTTTATTTCTTTATTATGGCACCTAACAGAATGTATATTTTTTCTTTTTTTAAAGAGAGAGGGAGAGAGAGAGAGAGAGAGAGAGACAGAATCAACCCTATTTAGTTTTTCATGTGGCCTTCGTTGCTCCGAGACTTCGCTGTGCACATGGTGCTGGGGTTTGAACCCGTGTATTTGCGCATGCCGGGCAAGCGCCCTAACCGCTGAGCCACCGCTCCAGCCCCCAGAATATATATTCTAAAGAAGGTTTTGGAGAAGGAATCATTACTGTGAATAGTGCAATGGATGGCAAAAATCATTTTAGAGTACATAGTACAAGCAATCTTCTTGAATTTTTACTTCTTTACAAATAAAGGAAAATAAATTTGTAACTGAAAATTTTTATGTCCTAAATTTTTAAGACTAGAATCTGTTCTTACTTATTTTTAATTTATGATTTAGAATCTATATACTATTGACTTTTGAAAGTTAACATTTGCCTTAATACATAATTTTCATTGATATAGTAAGCCACGATACAAATTTATTATGTTCAAATAAATTAAGCTATTATTTAAAATTCACATTACTGCCAAGCACAGTGGCCCATGCCTATAATCTTAGTGACTCTGGAGCCTGGGGAGGAGAATTGCAGTTTCAAAGTCATTCTCAGCAACTTAGCAAGACCCCATACATAAAAAGGGCTGGGGATGTGGCACAGTGGTTAAACAACCCTGGGTTCAATCCCCAGTACCAGAAAAAAAAAAGAAAGAAAAGAAAGTCCATTAATCTGTCAATTATTTGTGATGAAATCCTACCAATTAAATAAGTCCTAAAGAAATTGACTTGATAATATAATAACTAACAATCACAATATTAGATGACAAGATTATATTTCACATAGTAGATTTTTATCTTAGAGGGCTGGAGTGGTGGCTCAGTGGTTAAAGCCTATGCCTGGAATGCACAAGGGCCCAAATGTGAACCCCAGTACCATGTACACAAAAAATGTTGGAGAAACAAAGCCCAAATTAAAAAAAAAAAAACTAAATGGATTTTCCCTCTCTCTCTTAAAAAAAAGAAAGAAAATTTTACAGACATTTTATTGTAAAATTTTGTCATTTTTACTGAGTTTTTAAATAGTATGTTAAGCTTCCTATATAATTTATATGACAAATAATATTTGAGATATGTAGCAAAATTATACAAATACCTTTTAAATGTGTACTTTATAATGTTATATATGTAGCATTCCATTTATTGAATTTAAAGCTAATGATATTTTTGGAAAAGACTCATTTATAATGTTCAACAAAGAAGATACAGTTAGAGACAGTGGAAATTGTACTGGCTTCTGCATATCTCAAGCATGAATTTATATCCATTCTTATTTAACCATTTTAGATTATTCCCGAAACTTTTACCTGTACACATAATATAATATTTACTAATTTTAATAGGAAAATATGATGCATTCTATCTCAACCTAATATAGCCAGATAAATTTTCAGTTAGAAAAATATGTTAATTGAACAGTGGGAATATATTTACATAAATAATAAACACAACAGATTGGTAGTGAATAGAATGAAATTTACTGAAGGAAGAAGAAAAATTACATGATGAGCAGGTGTAGGTAGAGGAGAGAAGTAAAAGTCTCATTTTTAGAAGGTGGTGGAGAATCAGCTTCAAATACCTGACTTTCTGACAGGCATTTAATATCAGAATCAGAGGTACTTGGTGATAGAACTATGACAATAATAGGTTTTTTACCCTTTTTCAGTGAAAATTTGATTTGTAGTTAAATTGTCAGCTCTTGGCTTCCTGTTAATAGACATTATAGAAAAGAAATGGAAAAATATAATTCTAAATACAGAGGCAACATCTGTTAGGCATCCAAATGCCACATTTATAAGCATTGCTATAATTGTAGATTGACACTATGCTGGCTATACATTTTATTTCATTTCCCCTGTTGTGTTGGGAACTGTAGAATAAGCCTGATTGTGAATTCAATGTAATTTTTCTTGAGTGAAGACTATTGGGAGGGGTAGTTAGACAAAAACTACTGAAACAAAACAAAAAATATTCATAGCTCCAGGGAGTTTTTGATTCAATACAGATGTCTTTTTTGATTGGTTCACCCAGTGCTTTGCAGAAACTGTTTGACACATATGATAAGCAGACCATTATGCAATCTTTTAAAGTTTCATATTGTTGTTATAGAAGGATTGAGAAAAGCAAAGCATTTAAATGAGTAGTAGTTTAGTGAAAATGTAAAGGACAAATTGCATGCTTAGTGATGAAGCTGAAAGACAAAGAGGTTTTTGCTGTTTGACATCCTTTCCTGACCTTAGCAGTGTGCATAATGAGATGGTTAGCTAGGGGATAATAAAGGGTCTGGAAGAGATAAAGAATCTGCTATAGAAGTGAAACTCAGTTTTATCCAAGCAATTTCTTTAAATGGCCAAATTAGAGAAAGCAGATGGGTGGTGCATAAAACAAGAATTAAGGAACAAATCTGAGGTCATCTAACAAATAGATGGTGGACTAAAATTTGAATCCAAGTTTCTACCAATAAATTCTCTGCCCTAGGAAAAAAATGGCTACCATATTATGTTTCTAGATATTAAGTTATTTTTGAAAACATACACACATAACACACAAGTGCACCTATAAATGCGCACACACACACCAAAAAAAACAGTGAAAACATAGTTACATAAATAATAAATATGTTAAAGTTGATGCATATATGATATATATGCACATATATATAATCCCTATTGTTAACTAAAATAATACAAACACATTTTATTTATAAATTACATATGTGTATGTGTATAGATGTATGCATATATTTAATTGGGATAGTATATTCCTACTACATCTTCCTGAGGCTTAGGAATATTAATAAACTGTCACCAGTGTCCCCAATGTCACTAAAATAATAAGCAGCAGACAAATTTGAACTCAGATATTTCTATCTCCAAACCCAGTGTCTCATTTCTTCTCATCTTACACCAGGCTACACAAGTCTCTGAAGATTTCATAACAACCATACATTCCTCATTTTAATATACAGAATTTCAAGCCTAAATCAGGATAGGCCAGGAGAGTTTCTTTTTTGTTGAAATGTACTTTTCTACTGATAGAGCATTTTTGGAGAGTACCAAGAGGTTATTAAATGTACACATAATAGCCTAGTCCTGCTTCTGCCTAATAATAATCATCTCAGGGAGATAATCAATAACTGTAGATAAGTCTCCTACCCCTTTTCACATAATAAAGTGAAAGCATAACCTCATAGAACAGCCAGAGTTCAGATAATAATGCTAAACAGCAGAATTTATTTCTTTTGTCAGTTACATCAAAATAGCTATGAAATCTTTCTATGTTCAAACATATCCTTGTTTTCTTATAAGAAAATTGTAGGGGCTAGAGTGGTGGCTCAGTGGTATAGCCCTTGCCTGACAAGCACAAGGACCCTGGTTTCAAACCCCATCATCACATCTGCAATTAAGTGTCTGCGAAACAAAGACCAGATGAAAAACTAAGGTTGATTCTTTCTCTTTCTCACTCTCTCCCTCTCTCTTAAAAAAAGAATTCTAAAATTAAAAATATTTTGAGGTTTTTCTTCAATTTCCAAAAGAAAAAGAGAGAGAGAGAGAGAGATAAAAGTTTACCTAGATTCATTTGCACTTTTAAACAGGAGTAATAGATGGAAAAAATAAAATATAATCTAATACATTTCCACATGGTTTAAAACAAATTTATGACAAATTTAAGACAAAGTTTTGAATATACACATTGTGAAAGTGCAAAACGAAACTGGAATGAGAGAGAGAGAGAGAGAGAATATTCAAACTTGTAATTTTATAACAATTCATCCTGCAGAAGAAATGGGAGATATTCACAAAGAACTAATTATTTATTTTTTTAATTTTTTTATTAAAGAGTTGAGTTAGCACACAGTCATAAATGTATATAAAGTTACAAGATGATAGGCATATGTTCTTAAACCAGAATGACCCCCACATTGCCCACACTCCAGTCTCTTGATTCTTCTACATTTTATCCCTACAAGTGATATAAATGCTTAGATTGTTAATTTTTCAGAATTAAATGATTGCGTAAGTATTACTGGATTCTGGGGGTAAAAAGTATGCTACATTGTTGATTGTGTCCCTAGATCCCTCCCTATGTTCCCTCCCTCTTCTGTCTCCCAATTGTACCCCTCTGCCCCCTGCCCCACATATCTATGGTTGTCCTTGAGTATGTGTTGCTAAGCCTTTGCTGGGTCTAATACATAAGTTTGACTACCTTTCACCCAAGACTGGGTTTAGTTTCAGCCTCCACAAATGAAAGAATACATTCAAACCTTGAGTCTCTGGGTTTGGCTAACTTTGCTTAGCATGATTTCTTCCATACTCATCCATTTACATGCAAAGGCCACAGTGTTGTTATTTCTAATTGCTGAGTAGAATTCCATTGCTTATATACAGTTTTTTGAGTCATTCATCCAGTGAGGAGCATCCAGGTTGGTTCCATAATTTAGCTATTGTAAATTGAGCTGCTATGAATAAAGATTTTGCTGTGTCACTAAATGTGCTGATTCTAACTCCTCTACGAAAATACCCAGAAGAGGGATAACTGGATTGTATGGTGGATCCATCCCTAAATATTTGAGGATTCTCCGCAATGCTTTCCAGAGCAGCTATACTAGTCTGCAGTTCCACCAACAATGTGCTAATGTTCCTATCTTCCTGTAATCCCTCCAGCATCTGTTATTGTTTACATTCTTCATTTTTGCCATTCTGACTTGAGTGAGGTGATATCTTAATGTAGTTTTGATTTGAATTTCTCTGCTTCCTAGTGATTTAGAACACTTATGTTTTCATTGGCTTGCTCAACTTCCTCTGTTGAGAAGTTTATATTAACTCTTCGTCTCATTTATTGATTGGATTGTTTGTGCTTTTGGTATTAAGTTTTTTGAGTAGTTTGTAAATTTTGGATATTAGTCCCCTGTCAGAGGAATAGGCTGTGATTATCTCCTACTCTGTAGGTTCTCTCTTGACAATTTTTACCAACACTTTGGCTGAGCAGAAGCTTTTTAGTTTAATGGCATCTCACTCATTGATTTTTTTTCTTTAATTCTTTCACTTTAGGCATCTTGTTGAGAAAGTCTTTGCCTACTCCCAAATGCTGGAGTGTTGGTCCTAACTTTTCTTCTAGTAGTTTTGCGGTAGCTGGTTTACTAGTTCCTTGATCCATTTAGATTTGATTTTTGTGCAAGGTGAGAGATAAAGATCTAATTTTAATTTCCTGCAAAAGTCTGTTCAGTTTGTCCAGTACCATTTGTTGAATAAGTTGTAATTCCTCCATGCATTTACAATGACATTCATTACAGCATATGTTTAAGCAAAAATAAAGAGAAAACGAGAGATATAATGAAATTCAAAACAAAGTTATAATACATTTAAACAAAGTTATATTTATGCAAAATATGTGAATTAAGAATGCTAATCAAAATCATACAAATTATATTTTGTTAATAATTAATAAATAAAGACAAATGTTGAGAAATTTTAAAAAGCACAGAAGAAATGGATTTGGTAAATCTATTTAAGCATGCAGTGCTTGAATTAAATCAAGATAATGTTAAAAACTTTGGAAATTATAATTAGGAGAAAATTATAATTAAAATTAAGGTTTATACATATGAGAATAGGGTCATGAGAGGGATGAATAACAGTTGTTTTATAAAATAACTCTGATAGAAATTTCAAAAATTCAGGTGCTATGTAAATTTTTCCATGGCATATAAAAATAGGGGAACCAACTCAATCTATTAAGAAGCATGACAAATACAGCATAAAACTCATGTTCAACCCTCAGATAAAAACATATTTTAAAATAACAAAAAGAAAGACATCAACAGAATTATGTAATGTATTAAAAGATTAATCAACCTGACCCTGTAAGACTTAACGACAAAAGGCACAGATGGTTTAAAAACTAGAAAAATAGAAATGGTCTTTAAAAATACAATGCTAATGAAGAATGAGCACTTGATAAATTCAATACTGATTCCAAGTAAATAGTTTTAGATATTAGTGAAATACTATAGGTATATATTTATACCACTAGAAAATAAAATTGTTTTAATTTGGTTAATTTAGAATGCTTATTAGAGAGCCTCGAATTAAAATAATTATAACAATATTAATATATTTTACATTTAATAAATACACGGTATAATGTTTATGATCATTGATCCTAACAAAAATAACATAGTAAGACAGCCACTATACAAATATTTGACTCAAACTCAAGCAACTCAAAGGTTGCTTCTGGATACAACTATTTAAAGTGCTTCCTTGTATTTAATCAAGTAGAAATGCATTAAACGGAACAGGTATATAGTGGAGATAACTTAAGAATCAGTTGATTGAATTCATCAAGGAAAGAAGTTGTTTCTGACTCTCTACTCTGCCCAGATAGTGACTGTGTCTTCCTTTAGTGTTCATATTGATTGTGTTTGAAAAAAATGTGTATTATAAAACACTGACATACATAGAAATGAGTTAGGATCTAGGTTTGTTCATGTAACACATAATACTTATTTATTTTTGAGTCACTTTTTTTTAAGAGAAAGAGAGTGAAAGAGAGAAAGAGGGACAGAGAATCAATTTTATTTATTTTTCATCTGGTTCTGGTTTCTCTGACACCCAGATGTGTATGTGGTGCTGGGGTTTGAACTCAGGTCTTCATGCATTCCAGGAAAGTGCTCTAACTGCTGAATCATCACTTCAGCCCTCTGAGCCTCAGTTTTAAACATTGCAAAAATGTGACACTCTGGACCCCAATAACTAAATGACAGTAACATGTTGCCAATATTTGTAACCACTAAACTATCTCTACATATTTCAAAAATCCATGGTAGTAACTCCACTTGTTACACATAGATTTTAAAAATCAAAATGAATGAACTTCATCTAAAGGACATATTTAATATATCATATATAACATACATATATTTTCTTTATATACATGACTTTCTCTGAACTATGTACATGAAATTTTGGTTCACAGCTCTGATGGTAAGTTTTTCTAGGTGTCCTAGAAAATTTGGGATATCTTTCTATTTTCTTATAAATGTAATGCCTACAAATTTCCCTTATTTCTTTTCCTCCCTCCGCCCCCGTATGGTTTATCCCACAGAAGAGAATCTAAGACAAGCTTTCATAGAATAGTTATTTTACAAAATGATTCTTGGGCAATTAGAATAGGGAACTGGCAAGAGTAAAACACACAAATAGGGAAATTTAATTCAAGGTTGGCCATCCAGTTAGGCATGCGGGCACAATTCCATCAGGAACCATGCAGAATGTATTTAAGATATATTCACTTCAGATATGGAAGAGGGTAATGTGTACTTTCAAATGCTGTCCCTCTTAGTTAAGATCCTCACCCTATAGAAGGTGAAATCCCTAGTCCTTCCAATTTTGTTTATGTGTTAGAAAAGTTGTTTGCCTTCAAAATAAAGTCTGCAAGCTTATATAAAATTTTGAAACAGCCAAACTATTCAATAATAGCAGAAAGCAGGTCAATGGTTACCTAGGTTTAGGGAACATATGGAATTCAAAGGGAATTGCTTAGGGTGATAGATACTTTATTATGAAGGTAATTATTACACAGATGTATGTATTTGTCATAGCATACTAAACTGCAATTAAGTAGAATAAATTTCATTTTATATAAATTATATTACAACTTTTTTTAAAAGAAGGGGGTGGGGAGAGGGTGTGAGAGAATCAGTTTTATTTATTTTTTCATCTTTTTTTTGTTTTTTGGACTCTTAGTTGTGTACGTCGTGCTGGGATTTGAACCTGGTCCCTCGCACATGCCAGGGAAGCGCTCTACTGTTGAGCCACCAGCCCTACAAAAATCTTGATTACAATTTTTGTAAGGTTCATATGTTCTTAACTATTACTTTAAATATCTTCAATGTTGTAAATTTTCAACTTAAAAAAAGAGCAACAGAATAAATTTACAGAATATAGAAACAAATAAGAACATACCTTAGCAAACTTAAAACAGAGAGGTCAGCAATGATAAAATTGGCTCTTTGAAAAGGCTACTAGTTAGACAAATCACTGGCAAGACTAAACAAAAACAGAAAATGCAAAGGAGAAAAATCACAGATGCTACAGAGATAATCAACTAGGAACATTTTAGTAAAAAGTTTATCCCAATATATTTGTAAAGTTCAATGAAATTAACACACCCTTAGAAAATTGCAATTTACCAAATTCTGACTTGAGAAGAAATTAAAGCCATAATCTGCTGTCTTCTAACAATGAAGACACAAGCCCAAACAATACAGAAGAGTTCTATCAGCATTCAAGAAGCAATTCATTTCACTGTATATCAGTTGGAGTTTAATCAGAGCAGTGGAACAAGGGTTTTATTATAGGAATTAGACTGGGCCAGCTAAAGAAACTGAACGATCCAATGCAAAATTAAAATGTAGAGCTTCTGGTTCAAAAAGCAAGAATGAAACTTTCACTTTTATTCCTCAGTCTCAAATCTCTTCCTCTCCTCCCTTTTCCTCTCCTTTCCCCATCCTTCCCCTCCCTACTCTCTCTTTCTCATAGTGTTTTAATTTGCTATTTAATATCACACTCCTAGGCATGGGGAAACTGATAGATGAGTATAGCCCCTTACATGTACCAGATCAGCCCACATGACCTGATGCATGCATTGAAATCGAACTCATTTCAATGTATGGCAAGGGTTTTCTGGGTCCAGAGTTGAGCAGTATTTTCTGAGTAGGAACTAAGGAGTGGACAGCTAAGAAATGTTCCTGAAAAGTCAGAATCACACTTTAATCAAGGTTCCAAGGACCTATCTCATGCTTCATTGTCATCAGATTTTTCTTATATAACACAAATTTAAAGATAAAATGATCAAGAATTTCAAAATGGTCACTACAGTACATACATATACTTCTGAATATGGGTCCTTCTATGACACACTGGCTGCAAGCCCATGGAGCAGACCCTGGAATCAGGTCTTCTGCAGTTGTGGAAGAAGATAGACAAAGTCTAACGGAAGCTGTTACCTCTGCATCTTGTGGTGGGTTGGAAGTCACTAAATTGGCATGAGTGCCAACTGCAAAGATAACACTGGACATGATATAGAAGAGTGCAGGATCAAATAGAATCTGTGAGGACAGACTACAAGACCCAGGATACTCCAGAATCCTTGGTTATTTCTCATCAGCTCTTAGCTCATGTGAATGGAGCTAGTGAACTTAGCTGCATGCTGCTGACTCAAGAGTCAAAGAATGTGAAGGGGACACCATAACACAAGCTACAAGACCTGGGGCCCAGAGAGGTGAGCAAGCAAATCAGCAAAAACGGATAGGCATCGTAGTGTTGCCCCACACTCTACAACCTTCAGAGCACAGTGGCTGCCACTTCATGTTGTCCTTCAAAGCGCACTCCTGTGGGCCTGCTATTTCATGAAGTGAGAAGGTGAAGGAATTCTGAAAGATGTAGTTCCAGCCTAAGATGATATAGCACAAAGTCTCTGCACGATGTTATATTAACTCTCTCAGAGAATAGGAATAAAGGAAACACTCCTTAATTTCTTTCCAATCTCAAGCATAGTATGAGAAAATTTGCCAACAACCCACCCATGACTTCAATCAAAAATTTTATTTTATTTTTGGCACTGGGTTCTTAACCACTGAGACACATCCGCAGCCTTTTTTTATTTTTATTTTGAGATAGGTCTCACTAAGTTGCTTAGGGCCTCACTAAGTTGCTGAGGCTGGCTTTGAACTTTCAATCCTCTTGCTAAGCCTCCGGATTACAAGTGTGTGTCTTAATACCCAGCTGGAGAAAAGATTTTACGGAAAACATTAGTCAAAAATAAAACGTTATATTTGTCTCATGAATGCAGTTGCAGTTTTGTTTTAATTTTTAAAAAACAAATAACTATATTAGATGTTAAAAAAGAAAAAATACATCTTCCAATAAAATATCCACATCAAAACAATAAGATAATGGAAGCTAAGAATAGAGGCAAATTCCTTTAACCTTTAACTTAGAATGCATAAAATTCTTAAGTGCAACATCAAAGGTGCCTAAGTTTTTTATAATGTTACATTTCTTATTCTAGGAAACTAGAACAAGAATATCCATATAATGATAACATTTTAAACTGTATAGACACATATTTCTAGATCTCTGCATGTATTATCTATCTTGTAAAAAATATGAAAGAAAAAAGGAAATAAGAGGAGATATGAGAGATGTAGAGGATTGGTCCAGGAAGCCCAACATCAGATTAAATGAAGCTCTGGAAAAGAATAGAAACTGGAAAGTGAAGGATATCATGACCCAGAGTCAATAATACAAGTATAAATTGTTATTATTTTACCACTTACTAATACAAATATTTGGTATACCTTATAACTATTAAATCTGTGAAAGACAGAATAGCATTGAAAGAAAAATGGACATGTGTCCTCTTATTATTTTTCTTAATATTAGAAATCAGCTATATTTTTAGTTGATCAAACTTTCTGAAAGAATGTAGGTTCAGTTTACAATTTAAAACTTCGGGGATTGGGTGTGTAGTTCCCTGTTATATCACATGCTCAGCACGTGCGAAATCCTGGGTGCAATCCCCATATCACAAAAAAATAATAAATAAATAAAAGATATGGGGCAGAACTGGCAATACAAACAAATACAACGCCTTCTGAAGTAAATAGAAAATAGAGATGAGGGACTGATGGTCAAATTGCAAGAACTTGAACAAGAAAGCAGTACCTTGATGAATTAGAGTAAGCAAATAGTGCTGTATTCTGTAATTTTTTAAAAAAAATGTGCATGAAAAGAAGAAACAGACTCACAGGTTAAGACTGCTGAGAAGAAAAACAATAAGTCAGAGACCAGAAATAAGTGGTAAGTTTTAAAATAAGATATCCAGGAAGAACTTGGGATATGAAATCTCACAGTTTTCCTAAAGACACCTTCATTCGTCTTCGCGTGTATGCCAGGCAAGCAGAAGCAGCATAGAAGCGTACCCGTGTCCTGTCTCATACGCCAGCATGTGCTGACACTTTTTTTTTTTTAAGGAAATATGTTCTGTATAATTTTAATGTTTATTTTGAAGGAAGTAATAGATGAAAAATTGTTTTATTTCTCTGTGTTTCATTGAAAATAATAATAGACAAAAATTCTCACTATATGTTGAACACTATGTTAAAGCTCTAAATTGTGTTCATTTTACACTCAAAGAAACCGTATGATGTAATACATATGTCATATAAATTTCATAGATGAGACTGAGATTTAAGGAGATAATATGACTGCTGAAAGTCACAGATAGATAACTGACTGAACTGGCAAATAAGCCCAGCAATGTGACTACAGAGCTTATTTCAGTAGAACAAAATTCTATTATGTAGACACACAAATTCTTAACTTTCCACTAGCACCAAAATTAATCTTTATATTAAGAGCATATAATTATTCGCATTCCCCTGATGCCTAAAGATGTTGAACTTTATTTTTATGTAATTGTTTGCCATTTTAGAATACCATGCTTTAGCAAATTAGATAAGCTCAATTATTTTCTTTAGGAATCCCTGAGTTCCTTCCGTTTTTTTTTTTCTAGAGCTAACATTATTCAAAATAATTGTCATAAAATAATGTATACAGTCACTAAGTAATAAATCAAGCAAAGTGTCTTTCTATTCTCCATACTATAGATAAAATAAGGAAAATCAAAGGATAGAAACTTGGGGGAGTGAAGCTGCAGTGTTTGAGAATGCAGAAAGTCAATCCTATAGAAAAGTTTATGAAGATAGGGAATCCTGTGGGCTGAAGGTGGGTCATCATCCAATGTGCACGGAAAGAAGTCACTGGATAAATCCAGGCCCTTTGAAATCAGGCAGCTGAACTTTAAGCAAGAGGAAGAGGAGAGATTATGCAAACATTGTCTGATGTGAACAGAATGAAAAAAGAATACAAAGGTAAGTAATGAGAACCCTGTAAGATGCATGAGTTTGCTGAGTTAAAAGCATAGTTTCAGGCACAGTCTGCAAAACATTATATGAATAAAATAATTACCATGACATGGATTAATATAAATACCCAATTTTGTAATACAATTCAGCAAATATTTATTGAAAGTCTATTATGTGTTATACGCAGTAATAAACTATACATCAAAGATGACACTATGTGATGAGGATGCAACAATGACAAGATTCCTTTTTATTATAATTATCACTGCATATTAATGGAACATAATAGTGAATTTCTGTTGACATTACCAAGCATGCATATAATGCACCTTGATCATATGGACCCTCTCTCTTACCTTCTTTTACTGCCCCTTCCACCTCCCACTGGTCCCCTTCCAACTCCCTAATAGTAAGCTTTCTACTCTCCTATGTTTTCTGGTTTTTCTTTCAAGAATCTACATATATATAGCTAGACTATGGAACCAACCCAGATGCCCCTCCCTCAACGAGTGGATACAAAAACTTTGGTACATATATACAATGGAATACTACTCGGCCATTAGAGAAGACAATATTATGACTTTTGATATTAAATGGATGGAGATGGAAAGAATTATGCTTAGTGAAGTATCCCAATCCCAGAGACTCAAGGGTCGAATGGTTTCTCTCATCTGTGGAAGCTAGAATACATGGGGAAGCAGTAGGGTAGACAGCTGACCTAACAATACTTCAAATTGTATGACTCTCAGAGTAATAGGGGGATGGCTCCCTAGGATAGTTGGAGGCGTAGGGAGGGGGATAGGGAGGGGGGAGGTTGTATGAAGAACTCATAGGAGACTGGAGAGTGGGAATATGGGGGAACCATCTCAGAAGCAGATGTCATTCCTCCACGAGCTACCCATTTAACGCATGAGTTCTTCTAGGGGAAACTGTAATAGGTGAAACCCAAGGTGGTCATCCATGTTTTGGCATTACCCCTGGATAACAAAGTATATATACATTGATTACTGTTGATTTGATAATGTTTCCCCCTCAATTGTATCTCCATATACTTACAATAAAAAAATTAATAAATAAAACTCATAACCAAAGAAAATAAAGATTCTACATATGTGAGAAGACATGCAATACTTGTCTTTCTGAGTATGACATAATACTTAGTCTAACTATATTTATTATCTAATAGAATGAAATTATAATATTGTCAAATTTGATTTAATTTGGGACAGTTTTACCTTCTAAATTAATGCCATGTAGTATGAATTAAACTGGACAACTCAAAAAGTGATTTTTAGACTATTTTGATGATCTAAGATAATATGGTAATATGAGAAAGTATGAAATCATTCCACATGAATTAAAAATCTTAAGTAGTAAAAAAAAAATTAGAAGTATATATCTTAACATGAAAAATAAAAAATTAATGCCATTCTATGTATAGAAAAATTTCAAAATATAAAAAAAGGAAATAAAGGATTAATGAGATATATGAAATTAAACATTTTAATATCTATATTTCCTAGAGTTTATTAAGAGGCAAGTAATAGAAAAAATAGTCTCAACTATTCAACCACTAAAAATATATTGATCAAAAATATTTAATATTAAGTCATAAACTAGATCAAAATGCAAAATCCATACTAATTTATCAATTTAAAAAATATGAGACTTCAAAAGACAATTCACCAGGAAAGAAATAAAATCATATGAAACTGTCAATATTCAGTCATATAATTCAAAAAGGATCATTTTGAGAACAATGTTACTTCTACTACTAAATTACCAAAAACATTTTGAAAAGTAAGCCATAGAGTCAAGACAGTAGAAGAAATTTAAGATAATAAAACACTATAACAATTAGCTTTCTTTTTTTGACAATTACCTTTTTAGGAAAATAAAAAAAAAACCTTGAGACAGAGCTTAAGGATGCTCATTTTTAAATAGTCTCTTTTCCTCAGAATTTAGAGGAAGATTAAAATATCTGTATGTAGATATTGTGACCCACTGAAATGAGACAATGTAGGCCAAGTCTTAATTTGGGCTAAATGAGAGGCTAAATAACAGAAAGAAAGATATTAAGAAATCATATTAGGGAAAACTTACAGATGATAATGAGGAAGAATAAAAGTTTTGTGAATTTATGGTGAGCCATAACTCTTCAAGTATGGAACTGTCTTCTTTTTCTGCCCCTGTAATTCCATCCCCAACCTCCAACCAGCCTCACAGTAGCTGCTCTGCTACTCTGCCATCTACTCAAGTTGGCTGGTTAAGTGCGTGGAAATCAAGTGTGCCAGAGAGAATTTTTACACATAAACTTACTAAAAATAGAACTCTTGACTTTGCTTTTTTAAGAGATTGAAATTTAAATGTGTCTATATTTTGAGAGGTGTGTATATAAAAATACAAAGTCTATGTTTACCAGAAATATAGTGGGATGTGAGGGAACTAGTCAAGTTCCAAACCTTAACTTGTTATGAGGCTAACCAACATGCCATTTCTTCTGAGAACTTTTAATGTGGTAGTGTTCCCTTGGTTGTCAAGATTGTTCCAAGTAAAAACTATTTGCTAGTTTGCCTCCTCCCCTTCCCAACCTAGATCACACTTAGACTCCTCTCATTAAAACTACAGAAATTTTCTAAAGTCACCCCAAGTGACTTACCAATTTTCTAACCTTACAGATTCACCCTTTAATGTAGCTTTAACACTCTAAAAGGGTAGCTACAATGACCCATACTTTAATGACTCCTAAATTTGCTTTCAATACTTAATAACTGTGTAACCTTGGACAAATTATTTCATTTTTCTACATCTCAAACTGTTGTTTTCAAAAAGGAATAGTAGAACATGTATTTGAATGTATTGTATAGAATTTAGGACACAACGGGCTTAATAAATATTAATGTCCTTGCTGTTTCTCCCTCCAAAAAGACCTTCACCATTCAAAACCTTCTGATTTTCTCCCCAGCTCTTCCCTCAATCCTACATAGAGTTCTTTTCTGGAATCTGATACTTCCTATAGCTGCAGACTCTGCCTTTCTCATAGTTTCCTTTGGATCCCTCCCCATGATAAGCATTCTTTCTTATTTCCTTGCCAAACACCACACGCCATTAAAGCAAGAAATGCCAATCTCCTGCAAATTACCTTATTTCCTCTGTTCTCTTCCCATCATTGAAGATTGTCTTTGTAGGACACTTTGAGCTTCCAGTAAGAGCCTGTGGTTCCCTATGGTTCTCTTTAGCTCTCATGTGCCTAGATGAGGAGTCCATGAAGGCTGAAGGATCACTTGGTGGCTAATGATGTCACACGAAGTCTTGCTGGTTTGTTGCTATGTAATGGAGAAAAGCATTAGTAAACAGCATAAATGACTATCCATTTTTGTAGTACAAAGTATAGCCATCTAATGAATGAAATTTAGCAACTTTTAAGAATTTAAATGATTTATTTGTAAGAAAGCAATTTCTCAGTTGGGCACTGTGGTGCACACATGTAATCCCAGAAATTCTGGAGGATGAGGAAGGAGGACTGCAAGCTTGAAGCCAGCCTTGGCAACTTAATGAGACCCTTAATAAATTAGAAAGACCCTATGTCAAAAAAAAGAAAAAGCAGCTCACTGGTAAATCACCCCTGGGTTCAACACGCAATACCAAAAAAAAAAAAAAGGAAAAAAAGAAAAAGCAATTTCTCTGTAAAATGAAGAAACTTAAACTAACACATATTCTAAACTAACAAATATAATGTGACCACCATATGTAATATAAAATTTTCTAATAACCATATTGAAAAAAGAACAACATTTGATTTAATATTACATATCTATCCAAATCATTATTTAAGTTTATAATCAATAAAAATATGAAAATAATAGGGCAGAGAATACATCGGGAAATCAGTACCATTCATAATATCATAAAAAAGGATAAATCACTTGAGAATTAATCTAAAAAGGAAAGTTAAAGAACTCTACAATGAAAACTATACAACACTGAAGAAAGAAATTAAAGAACATCTGAGAAAATGTAAAGAAATTCCATGTTCTTGGTTAGGCAGAAGAAATGTAATTAAAATGGTCATTATGCCAAAAGCACTATACAGATTCAATGCAATCTCCATCAAGATATTCATGTTGTTATTTAGAGATATTGAAATAGCAATTCTCAAATTCATTTGGAACAACAAGAAACAAAATAGCCAAAACATTAGCAAGCAAGAAAGCTTAAACAGTTGGTTTTGCAATACCAAATCTGAAATTATACTGTGGAGCTGTAGTAACAACTACAGCATGATACTGGTATAAAAATAGGAATGAAGACAAATGGAATACAATAGAAGACTTTGAGACAAACCCACAAATCATCAAATCTAACATTTGAGAAAAGGGGTCAAAATACAACACAGAAGAATGACAGCCTATTCAACAAATGGTGCTGGACAAACTAGACAGACATTTGGAGGAAGTTGAAAGTAGATCCTTATCTTTCACCTTGCATAAAATCCAATCTAAATGGATCAAGGAATGGGGAATTAAACCAGCTACCATACAACTGCTAGAAGAAGAATTAGGAGCAGAACTCCAGCATTTGGGAGTAGGCAATGACTTTCTCAACAAGACTACCAAAGCAAAAGAAATAAAGTCAAGATTCAGTGAGTTGCCATTAAATTAAAAAGCTTTTGCTCGGCCAAAGAAGTGGTCAAAATTGTCAAGAGAGAACCTACAGAATAGGAGATAATCATGGTCTGTGATTCCGCTGACAGGGGACTAATATCCAAAATTTACAAACTACTCAAAAAACTTAATACCAAAGGCACAAACAATCCAATCAATAAATGAGACAAAAGTTAATATAAACTTCTCAACAGAGGAAGTTGAGCAAGCCAAGGAACACATGAGAAAGAGTTCTAAATCATTGGTAATCAGAGAAAAGCAAATCAAAACTACATTAAGATCATTAAGATTGGACCTCACTCCAATCAGATTGGCAAAGATGAAAAATATAAACAGTAACAATGCTGGAGGTGTTGTGGGGAGATAGGAACACTAGCACACTGTTGGTGAACTGCAAACTGGTACAGCCACACTGGAAAGCAGTGAGGAGACTCAAAAATTAGGGATGGATCCACCATATAACACAGCTATCCCTTAGATTAAATGACTATCCTAAATTAATTTCAATCATTTTCAATTCCAAGATTTCTTGTATATGTCCAAAAAGAATAGGAACAATAGTTTATTGTTCCAAAGAAGAATTTCGAAAATAGTTAAATGATGTGTGGTTTAAACTACATTCAACAATTGTTTCAAATAATTAGATTAATCCTAAAAGTGACTATACTTTTATCTAATTCATACACTCTAAGTAAATTTTTGGAAGTTAATTCTATAATGAAATATCTGAGGAACATGGAGTATGATTGTAAAATAGTTAAAATTTCAACCATGAAAATAGAAATATGTTTTTGGGAAGATAAAATTATAGATGTTTGTGGATCATAAAGTCATGGCAAAAGACTGTAAAAGTCATAGAAAGTAAGCATATTTGAAATTGGCTATATACATATAAAATTAATATTACATTTAAACAACCTATTGTATATTAAAGCTTTGATATGCACACAAACACACATATACTTTTTTTTTTGCTCAGTTTTGAAGACTGCACTAGTCAGTCTCATTTAATTTTTATTGAGTTTTTTTTTAATTTTTTATTTATTATTATTTTTTTGAACAACCTTACAAGATTTTAACAAAATAATATAAAATGTGTATAAAATGTGTAAATATTCTGGATATTGCAATTATCTCCAGGAGTGCCCCCCC